>PVIA01001156.1:74101-310638 GCA_004024845.1 Tonatia bakeri | reverse complement strand
CGCCAGCAAAGCTCTTCTACAGAATGAAAACAGCTATAAAAACTTCAGATAATCTCAACAGAAAAAAATCACTACAGTTCTTTTAGTCCTACACATTTTTTTGCAGGCCTCTGTAAGATCTCTGCTAAATAACAGTATTTACTCCATTAAGAAGCCTATCTAAAATTAGTTTTTCTAGTCTGGAAGAACCTCCCTATTTCCAAGAAATACGTATATCAGAAGTCGACAGATTCCTGCCACTCTTGTCCCACAACCTGACTTACATAAATAAGTCCCATTTAATTGTTCAACAGTCCTCTGTCCTCCTGCTTATCTTACCTACCAGGAGGTAGGGAGTACCACAGAAACAAAAGAGAGCAGAAGTCTAATCAAAATCCACAACTCAAGCTTCAAAGAAATAAATTCAGCATTTTTTTTAATCTTTGCCCAAGGATATGTCTTACTGATTTTAGAGAGGGAAGAAGGGGAGAGACAGAAACACTGATCAGTTACCTCTCATCCACGCCCAGACACCCCAACCTGGGATCAAACCCATAACTTAGGTATGTGCCCCGACCAGAAATCAAACCCACTCCAACCAACCGAGTCACCTGGCCAGAGCACAAACCCAGTGTTTTTGGCAAACACCCCATGACTGTATGAGATTGGCTGACTGCCCCTGGTATCACCAGACAAGGTAGGGGAAAAAAGATAAGCTCAGGTATTCAAATTCCCAGCATAATCACTGTATAAATAAACTGAAAGCTCCGTGTGACCTGAAAAGACCCTTATCTCCTGTAGTGACAGAGGTGAGGTGGCTGGTGGCTAAAAATCAAACCCAGAATCTCCTTCTCCAACTGGCTGAATTACAAGCCAAGATGAACTCCAGCCTCACAGGGTACCTGTCGTTAAGTTGAGGGCAGTGGTTGCGAAAGAATGAGACACTGAAAGTTGAATGGAAATGTGTGGGGAGATCCTGATGAAGCTGGGAACGCTGAGCCCCTAAATTCTGAGGAGTCGACTTTGTCAGGGAAGCAGCCTCTCCACCCTCATCTAAGGGGATTAAGTGTGTACCGCATGAGGAAATTATGGGGGCATCCTCGAGGAAGTCACCATGCAAGACAATGGTGAGGGGCCTCAGGACTCACCCCTACCCCCACTCTTTGCTTCTAGACCTCTAATTAAACTCAAATCTCAGCAGCCCCCTAAAGGTGACATAATAAATGTGACCCATAAGAAGGTATGCTACACACCAATAAAATTATTTGGGTTTTCAAATTTATACACATAGAAATACGGAGAACATGTGGGAGAATGAATATTAAAGGTATGGGATAATGGTTAAAAAAACAAAGTGTAATCAGGTCAAATTTATTGACATGGGCAGAAATTCTACATTTAATGTTGCAGCAAGGGGAGCCAGGGCTATAAGAGTTTGTGAGGTTGTTGTCTGAAACATGAACCAAAAGGCGGCCCACGGCGAGTGAGTTGGAAATGCTGGACCTGCCTTGGCTTAATATAAAAAATAGATCCATGAACTTAACAGAACTTGTGATGCTACGGTGGATTTTCCATTCGAAACCTACTCACTCTGAGACGGTCCAGAAGACACACCTTCCACCGTGATGAGAAACAAATTGTGAGAGAAGCCCCAGCTCACCTGAAAAGCTCTGTGATCACTCTTCTCTGCAGGCCACTTTACACCGGGACCTGGAGGCACTGAACTGGGAGACCTAAATGCAATGAAGTACCTGGACCCCCAGCAACAGGGCCCAGTGCAAAGGCACTCAACTGCAAAGGCACGGTGGACACGTTGGCCATAACAGAGAGCAAAGTCAAACTCTGACTTGCACAGACCAACAGCACTGGTTAATCACGATGTTCCAAGAAGTGAAAAAATTGGAAGTCTACTAGTAAATTCTTACTAGATCTGTAGAAGCAGAGAAGTTCTAGGTCAAGTGAGAAGTCCAACCTGAATCAAAAGAACTGAGTCAGGAGTCCTCAACAATTCCCAGATTTGAGTCACATTACACATCTCGAACCCCTTAACTGAAAGAGGACCCTAGTACACTGCCAAAAATGTACACTGTCAATCTTCCTCCCATTCTACCCGAACAGGATTTAGGGCCTTTTCCCAGCATAGCCGTACACTGTGGAAGAGGAAATAACCAGACCCTTCATGTACAACTAGACACTGGCTCTGAACGGACACTGACTCCAGGAGACTCACACAGCATTGCAGTCCACCTGTCAGAGTAGGGACTGATGGAAGTAGATGACCAATGGAGTTCTACCTCAGGTCTGCCTCACCCCAGCCCAGTGTGTCTCATTTCCCCAGTTCTAGAATGGACCACTGGAATAGACATAATAGCAGCTGGCAGAATCCCCACATTGGTTCCCTGACCTGTGGAGTGAGGGCTATTATGATGGGAAAGGCCAAGTGGAAGCCATTAGAACTGTCTCTACAGAGGAAAAGAGTAAATCAGAGAGAATATCGCAATCCTGGGAAGACTGCAGAGATGATTACCACCATCAAGGGCAAGAAAGATTCAGGGGTGGCGATTCCCAGCGCATTCCAATTCAACTCACTTACTGGGCCTGAGCAAAAGGCAAGTGGATCTTGCAAAATGACAGTGGATTATCATAAGCTTTGCCAGTGGTGACTGTAATGACCTCTTGTGCCAATATTGGTTTCATCATTGGAGCAAGTTAACATATCTTCTGGTACGTGGTATACAGCTATTCAGTCAACATAATGCTTTTTTCTCCATGCCGATCAATAAGGACCACCAGAGGCAGTCTGTTTCCAGCTGGAAGGCCAACAGTGAATCACCTTCACTAGGCATATCACTGTCCTCTCTTAGGGGGATAGCAACTCTCCAGCCCCATATCATCATTTAATTTGCAGGGATTTTAATCACCTTTCCCTTCTACAAGATTTTACAAGATATCTCTTTACGGGTAAAACACAAGATGTTTGTACCCCACGTGAACGCTCACCATGAAGTGACCTCAGCAGGGGAGAATTTTAATAATCGAGTGGATAGGGTACTTATCCTACCCGTTCTATGGATACCACTCAACCTCCTTCCACAGTCATCCCTGTCATCGCCAATGGGGTCATGAGCAACGGGTCACGGTGACACTGATGGAGACTATGCACAGGCTCAGCAGCGTGGACTCGCAGGCGTCAAAGCCAACCTGGCTATGGCCGCTGCTGAGCGTCCACTCTGCCAGCAGCAGAGCCCAGCACCGAGTCCTCCACATGCGCCATTCCTCTGGAGATCAGCCAGCTACCCAGTGGAAGCGTTATTAAATTGGACCCTTTCTATTATGGCAGGAGGCTTTGTTCTTACTGGAATAAAAACTTACTCTGGACAAGAAGTGCTCTCCATGCATGCAGCGTTTTTGCCAAAACTACGTTCCATGATTGATAAAATGCCTTATCCACCTTCACAGTATTGAACACAGGTTTGCTTCTCATTGAAGAACTCACTTCACAGCAAGTTAAGTGTGACAGTGAGCCCTTGTTTGTGGAATTCACCAGTCTTACCATATCCCGCACCACCTTGATGTGGCTGGTTTGATGGGATGGTGGCACAGCCTTTTGAAGACTCAGTTACAGGGCCAGCTGAGTGGCAACAGGTTGCAGGAAGGAACAAGGTTCTCCAGAAGGCTATATATGCTCTGAATCAGCATTAGCACATGGTTGTTTCTCCCAGAGCCAGGATTCATGGATCCAGGAATCGACAGGTGGAAGTAAGAGTGGAACCACTTACAATTTCTCCTATTGACCCACTGGCAAAATTTTTGCTTCCAGTTCCCAGGACCTTATGCTGTGCTAGCCTGGAAGTCTTAGTTCCAAAGGGAAGAATGTTCCAACAGCAGCCACAACGATGACTGCACTGAACTGGAAGTTAAGTCTGCTACCCAGCCACTTCAGAACCCTCATGCCTCTAAATGAACAGGCAGAGAGTCCCTGGATGGAGTGATCGATCCTGACTACCAAGGGGATCCTGGACTACTACTTCACAATGGGGGAAAGAAAAGGTGCAACAGACACAGGAGATCCTTTAGGGTGTTTTTTAGTATTGCCAGGCTCTATCGCTAAGGCCAATGGAAAACTACAACCCTATCCATGTAGTACTACTAATGGCCATAGCCTTCGGGAATGGAGTTATGAGTCACCCACCAGGTAAAGAACATGACCAACTGGGACATATGGACTGGTAATGGAGAAAGCTGGTAAAAATGCCAGCTATGATTACATGACCAGTTATAGATGTGAAGACATTAATTGTCATGAATATTCTTTTTTGTTATAATAAATATATTTGTTAATATATATAAAATATCCTTGTTTCCTTTCCTCTCTTATTCCCCATGTAACATAAGATGTATTGACTTTATAAGATGGTATAAGTATTGTTAATTTTACATTCTAGCATTTAAGTTAGGGGTTATCAAGGAGATCACTCAAGGACTTTGCTTCTTCTTCCAAGAAAAGGTGTAGTGCATCCCCATGCACACAGGACAGTTGTATCATCTTAAGTAGAAGTATGACCTTGTTATTTTCTCCTTTTGGAGATTACATATGGTAGAAAGAGATACATAAGGGTGCCGGGTTGACAAGGGGTGGACTCATGGCCATTAATTTTACATGCCTACTTGACTAGGCCACAGCATGCCCAAATATTTGGTCAAACACTATTGTACCTTATTCTGTAATAGTGTTTGTGGATGAGATTAATGCTTAAATTGGTATATCAAATAAAGCAGATCACCCTCCCCAGTGTGTGTGAGCCTCATCCAATCAGCTGAAAGGCTACATGGAACAAAAAAGCTAACTTTCCCTGAGTACAAAGGAATTCTTCCTGAGGACCTTCAGACTGGGACATCAGCTTCTTCCCCACCTTCGGCCCTGGACTGAATCCTCCGGTCTTCCTGGGTCTCAGGCCTGCCTGCTGTTATCCTAGAACTATCCCACTGGCTCTTCTGACTCTACAGCTTGCTGACTTACTGCAGATGTGGGATCTACCAGTCTCCACAATCGTCTGAGCCAATTCCTTACAATAAACCGTGTATATGTGTGCATATGTGTGCTCCCATTGGTTCTGTTTCTCGGAAGAGAGAGAACAACCAGTCAAGACTCAGACTTGACAAGACTCAGAACAAACAGTCAGACTCTGTTTCTCCAAGTCAGACTTCTTTAGACAAGGTGAAATTAGCAGGATACTGATGCTTCCAATCACCTCAAGGTAAGATGAGGCCACTGGTGAACAATCTGCAGTTCAATTACTAGTAAGAATACAAAAAGCTAACCAAACCCAGAGAGAAACAGAGATTAAATTATTAACTATAAAGAAAATAAAAGGCAAGAAAGCAATTGCAGCTTACTACATAGCTCAGCTGGGAATAGCATTAATATGATTACTACAAAGTACTCAGGTGTACTGTGTGTATATTTTTTGCACAAAACCAAGCGATTCTCTGACCATTCTACTCAATTCTGATACTACAGATTAAAAGGCTCAGTCACATCTCAAGACTGTCCTCCCCACTGCTCTGCCCCCACTTCAAGCACCAAATGCAAGCCCAGATTTTGCCTGTGTTTCGGACCAGCAAGCTCTAGATCGGAGGTTTCTGCAATCCCTTCCTCAGTTTCATTTGCTAGAGTGGCTCACAGAACTCAGATAATCTCTTTACTCACTAAATTAGTAGATTGTTATGAAAGGATGTAACTCAGGAACAGCCAGAGGGAAGAGACACACAGGGCAAGGTAGGGGGAAAGGGCTCAGAGCTTCCAAGCCCTCCACAAATTCGACACTCAACCTGCATATCCACGTGTTCACCAAACCGGAAGCTCTCCAAACCCTTCATTTGGTGATTTTATGGAGGCTTCAGGACACACATTAAATCACTGGCCATCTGTGATTACTGCAACCTCCAGTCCCTCTCCCTTTTGAACTCTCTAATCACATGGTTGGTTCCCCAGGCAACCAGCCCCCTTTGGTTAGACAGTACCTTCTACAAGTCACCTCATCCCATAAACAAAAGTCACTTTGATGGCTCCCATCACATCACTTAGAAAATTCCAAGAGTTTTAGAAGCCTCCTGCCAGAAAACACATGAAGACTAAACATATATTTTTATTACAAATCAAAATACCATGACAATCATCACTGCCATAACTAAAGTTATAATTAATCCATATTAAAAGAATGAAGAATGAAAAATGAGCATCAATGTGATAAGAGTTGGCAAGAATTAAAAGAACAGAAGAAACTAAATTATCTTCCACGATGAGAAATTAATATTTAAGACCTAGCATGGAAAAAAATTAAAAAGTAGCATTATCAAGAGATCATCTAAAGATCTGGATGGAATGAGGAAAAAACATAATCAGCTACATATGGTAAAGTGGTTGCCTTAAGGGATAGAGATATTACATATAAGTCTACTTTATTTTTTTCATAAAACCTTGTAAATAATATGGATCTTTATGTATAAATATAACTTTAATAAAAATGAAAATTTTAAGAGAATTAGAAAAAATTTAAAACATCCTAAATACCTATCAGTAAGAGAACAGATTATATTTATATAATAGAATATTTTAATGTGCAATGATCTAAATGTATCAATAAAATGTATCAATTAAAACTAAAATATACATATATGCACATGCATATATTGTTTATATGCACAGAATAGAGGGGTGACAAAGAGAGAGTAACAACAAAAATCGCCAACTGAATTTGGGCACATCAAATTCATGACCATGTTCGCCTATAAAGAAAGAAAGAAGTACGATAGGAGAGAGGAAACAAAAATACTTAAATTTAGCAACAATTTCTTATTGCCAATTTTAACAAAAACTAAAGAAAAAATAAATAAAACCAAAACAATCAATTATGAATCAAATATCTTACTTGAGCCAAAGATGACTTGACACTGAGCATCATAATATTGGCACATGCCATTGTAACAATAGGCTTTGTTATTCTGGCAAGGATATCCATTCTGAATAAACACATCTGGCTGGCAGAACTGAGAAGACCCATTGCAATATTCTGGAACATCACATTCATTGGATTTTCCTCGACATAAAGTACCTCCAGGAAGAAACTAGGGTAACAAGATTCAAATGAAATAGGAATATCAGGACAATTCCCACAAATTAATCAGATTAGAAACCACAGTATTTATATCTATAAAATTTCTAACAACAACAAAAGATTAAATATCCCAACAGAACAATGAACAGAGGCCAATAATAGGCAATTCATAAAAGTCACGAAATACAGAAAATGAAAAAATATTAATTTTGATTGCCTTGTTGGCAATCAAAAGAAATGCAAATTAAACAAATATATAAAAGCACATTAAATTAACCTATCAAACTAGCCAGGATCATAGTACTTGCTACCAACTAATGTTAACATAAGGAACTAAGCATATTATTATACTCATGGGTACAGAATGACACATCTGTGGAAAGTATGTAAAATGTGTGTCAAAAATTATTAATATGCATGCTCTGCCCCAACAATTCTAGTTATAAACAAAAACTGGAAGCAATCTAAATGCCCATCATTAATTGACTAAGAAATCACAGTACAGCCATACAAAGTACTAACTATACAATTATGTAGAATTACATAAATGGGAAAAAGTCCATTTTATCTTATTAAAAATACAAATAGGAAAAATACGTATCTGTGTTTACCCATTTACCCCCTACACATACACACACACACTCACAATCACATTTATACAGGAAAAAGTAACTAAATTAACAGTATTTTATCAACAATGGCTACCTGAAGAGGGCTAAAATGATAGTCTTTCACTATCTGCTTTCTATACTTTGGTACTGTTGAATTTTTTAAAAACATAGATTATTCTTAAAATCAGAAAAAATGTTTCTACTTAGGAAATCTCATTAGACTATTTGTCATAAAAGAATGTGATACAAAACTGCAAACAAGTGGTATAAAACTTCTCATGTAAGTAATCATGTAACAAAAATAGTGCTCCCTTAGAGATCAGAGAAAACTAATTCTGATATATACATATTTTTCCTTTCTCTATTTTTGTTCAAAACATGGAGGAATTTCTTACCCGACAGTCTTTGCAACAGTCACCATACGCACAGTCAGCAGATGATTTAAGCTTACAAGTACTTCCTTCACAACAAGGGTCCAATTCACATTCCTGTGAAGAGAAAATGACTGTCAATAAAGAAAGGATGTATTGTCATCAATATTCATTAATAAAATTCTTATCTTAGACCCAAAATCTACTTCTTTCTAACCTGGCTATCGCAGTTAATCTCTGGAAACAGTCACTATCCTTCTGGATTTGTCAGCGACTCTTCGGCTACAACTACTTAGGGCTCAGCATATATCAAAGGACTGAAATCACAGAGAGTACGTGTCTCTGCCTCCTGGTACTGCCAGAATGAGACACCACAGACGATAGCTTGAGCAAAAGAAATTCATGATGTCACAGTTCTGGAGGCTAGAACTCTAGGATCAAAGTTCCACTTCAGTTTCTGGTGAGGACACTCTGCCTAACTTACAGACAGCTGCCTTCTTTCTGTGCTCTTAAAAGGCCTTTCTTTAGTGTGTGTTCAGAGAGAGAGAGCAAGTGAGCTTTCTAGAATCTCTTCTTACAAGGACAGCAGTCCTATCACACCAGGCAGGGCCCTACCCCTGAGACTTCACTGAACCTTAATAACCACCCTGGAATCCCCATTCCATCCATAACGGTATATATAACGACCACTGGAAATTAAGCTTCTATGAATGCATTTCTCTTCATGCTTAGGGTCTGACTTCTCTGTTCAGTGGATCTTCACCTCTAGTGGATATTTTAAACCTTTCCTGGCTTGTCCTGCCCCACTTTGGGCCACCGTAGCACCCCACCCCCACAACCTCCTACCCCACACACACCTACTCTCCTATGTTCCAACTAATGTCCTCGAGTCTGGATTGGTTGGGAAAGAAAGGAAGAATGGGAAAAGGAGAGAAGAAGATAAGGGAAAGGACGAAAAGAGGAGGAAAGGAAGGAAAAATAGCTTTCTTATTTCTTATTAAAATAAGATGTTACCTTTGGGGGAAACTGGATTTATAATTACTTCATAATAAAAATTTAAAAATAAATGAAATATAACCTATACCTTGCACCATACAAAAATATTAAACTAAATGGATCATAGACCTAAATATAAAAGTTAAAACTGTGAAGCTTCTAGGAGAAAACATATGCAACCTTGGATTAGGCAAAGATTTCTTAACTATGACACCAATAAAGCACAAATTGATAATACAGGCTTCATCAAAATATAAAACTTCTCAAAATATACTATTAAAGAAATTAAAAGACAAGCTATAGACTGGGAAAATAAATTTACAAATCATGTATCTGAGAAAGGACTTGTACCCAAAATGTAAGTACTGTCCAAATTCAGTTATAAGAAAATCACCCAATTTTTCAAATGGCAAAGAGTTTAACAGGCATGTCACCAAAAAGACAAAACAGTTGACAAATAAGCACATGAAAACAAGCTCAAAATCTCTAGTCATTAGGGAAACGTGAAGTGAAACTGCACTGAGGCACCACTTCACACCCAACAGCACAGCTACCACCGAAAAGACTGACCAGATGAGGCCGCCGTGGCAAGGACGTGAGAGAACCAGAACTCTCGCACACAGAGGGTGGGGACGCAGAAGGCAAGCACTCTGGAAAACGGTTTGAAAGTTCCACGTGACACAGTCGTTTCACTTAAGGTATTTACCCAAGAGAAATAAAAACATGAGCTCATATAAAGATCTGTAGGTGAATGTTCAAACAGCTTATATGTAATACCAAAAAAATGGAAACAGCCCAAATGTACATCAAGAGATGATTAACAAACTGAGGTGTATCCCATGCTACTCAATGATAAACAGCAATAAAAATGAATGAATTACTGACACAGTAGCAACATGAATGAATCTCAAAATAAGTATGCTTAGTATATGAAGCTAGACAAAAGAGTTACTCCACTTACGTGAAATTCTAGGAAGTGCACACTAACGTGTAATGACAGAAAACAGACCAGTGACTGTCTGAGGAGAATGGGGGAAAGAAAGGGGTGGGAAGAAGGCACTAGCAAGGGTCCAAAGAACTTCCTGGGATAATACGTTCACGGTCTTGATAGTGGTGATAGTTTCACATACACGTACAATATGTTAAAGGTTATCAATTTATGTACTTTATGTATGCGCAGTTTAATGTTGACCAAGTCCTCAACTGACAATTTGTTACTCTTTGCTTGGTCCTGACCAAATTTCAGTAAGTCTTCTTTCTTTCATTTAGGTCCCTGAATTCTGCTTGTCCTCCACCCGACACGCATGAAAAGTGGAAAGTGTCTCCCTTGTCAGCTTCTCCTGGAAATCAGCTGACCACAGCCAAACACGTTCCTCTTGGTACTCACTGGTTATTTCCTCTTGCTTCTCGGCACCCCCTTCCAACTTTCTGCTTATCTCTGCTCACCCCTACCTTTACCCTACTACAGAAAAAACTTTCCCTCTTTGACTCTGAGACACTTCCAGATTTCTAAGATCAGTGTGGTCTCCCTGTTACAATAGTTTTTCTTCTGAATAAGACCTTTCCTTATCTAAATCCTAATTCAGTTTTTTGACATTGTATCCAATTATACTTAAGCTGTTAATTTTTTTCAAAAACACTGTAAAACAGACAGATGACTTCATTAAAAAAATAGAGAATCACAAAAAGACTGTGTACACAGGAATTCTGATTATGATAAAAGTACCACTTTAAATGGTTTTGCAACAACTGACTATTGGTGGAAAGAAGTTAATTTTCTAGCTCGTCTACATGATCCCCTCAATTAAAGAGCTAATATAAAAAATTTAATGAAAAAATGCTAGAAATTATAGAGGCTATGATGATAATCTTGAAAGAGGCATACTACAAATCTGATCAAAATACAAAACTTAGAAAGTCTTAAGAAATATAACTGATAAATTTGCCTTCATTTAAATTTTAAATTTCAATTTAATAAAAATACATCAGGTGAAAAGCTGAGTGACAAGAGTAAACCCCAAGATAAACCACAGGCTCTGGGTGACAATAATGTGTCCACGTGGCGCTGCCCTTTGTAACAAAGGCACCGCTGCGCTGCAGGGTGCAGACAATGGGCACACTGTGCAGGCGCGGGCACAGGACGCACGCAGGAACTCTCGGGACTTTCCATTCACATTTGCTTTGACCCTGAAACCGCTCTGAGAGATAAAGTTGATTAATTTTTTAAAACTAAATGGTAAGCTACAGGCAGGGAGGAAACATATTCAACATATGAACAGATTCAACACTGGAACATATTCAACAAAAGACTTTGCACCTAATACATGAGTTGCTAAAAATAGATTTAAAAGAATCAACAGCCTGGGCCAGTGTGGCTCAGTGGGCTGGGCATCACCCCACAAAGCAAAAGGTCTCAGCTCAATTCCCAGTTAGAGCACCTGCCTGCGTGGTGGGCCAGGTCCCCCGCTGAGGTGTGTGTGCGAGGCAATAGATGGATGTTTCTCTCACACACCGATGTTTCTCTCCCTCTCTTTCTCCCTCCCTTCCCCTCTCTCTAAAAATAAATAAAATCTGGAAAAAAATTGCTTTATCTTCTCTAAAAAAAAAAAATCAAGAACCCAACATAAAAACTGATGAGGGATATAAAGACAATTCATAGAAGAAAATTATTCACGTGGTCACATATGAAGAGTAATAAAGACTAAATGAGCCCTGGCTGGTATAGCTCAGTGGATTGAGTGGGGCCTGCAAAGCAAAGGGTCACAGGTTCAATTCCCAGTCAGGGCACATGCCTGGGTTGGGGTCCAGGTCCCTAGTAGCAGGCGTGCAAGAGGCAACCACACATCTGTGTTTCTCGCCCTTTCTCCTTCCCTTCTCCTTTCTCTAAAAATAAAATAAATAAAATATTTTTTAAAAAAAGACTAAATGAAACTTGAAACAAACATAATCAGTCAGGAGAGTAAATGAGAGGACCTAGGGCTTATGGAAATTCTCACACTCTACGTAATCCTGAAAACCCCACAGGAAGAACTCCATGTTTGTAATAAAGCTCTATGGCTCTAACCTCCTTTTCCCTTCTACACACATCCTTCACCTCGGCAGGCAGGCCAGAGTGTGCATGTGGCTGGCCGTGTCTGCACAGACTGGGTTACAACCCCTTCTTCTTCCCAAAATAAATCCTTCTTGGTGATGAAACACCTATTTGAGATTATTTTTCAGTTAATAAAAGATATCAAATAAAACAGTATTTTCTTATTTTCACCCATTGACATTAAGAAAACATTCATTATCCTGTGCTAGCAACTATAGTGGGCACTGAGTGCCATGATAACTATTGGCAGAAGTGCAAACTGACACAGCCTTTTTGTATAAAATTTGGTAGTCACTAATAAAATTAAAAATGCGGTATTTTTCAACTCAGTAATTCTACCTTTATGTAATCATCTTAGAGAAATACTTGTACGTATATGAGGACGTAGAAGGGTGTACTGTTTGCAACAGAAAAACACTAATTACAGTCAGTAAGTGTCCATTAATGAGAGTACAGGTAAATCATAGTGCATCCTTATATTAGAATACTAATTAGTAGATTAAAAGATTATCTACATAATACATGAAAAATCTCCAAGATAAACTAATAGAAAAATAACTCTGCACATAATACATTAAGTTTGATTTCATTTATGTAAAAAAATAAAACCCTAAAACAAACACAACTCTTTATAAGTACACATACTGTATGAATATAAATGCACGGAAAAAAGTCTGAAAAAAAACACACTGCTTATAAGACTGATTACCACTGAAGAAATGTTTGAAAATTTACAGGGGAAATAAAGCTATGAAAGGAGAATTCTGCTTGTTCTTACTATTTGAAACTTTTATACCAGGAAAAAAAAAGCAGTGATATTTGAGAGGGAGGGGCTATATTTTTTTAACAGTAATTTTGTGAAAACTCAAGAGGCAAACTGGGACTATTTCAATATGTTTGGTAGTAAACTGTCAGGAGAAAGCAAAACAAAATATCTAAGAATAAAGAACTGAGAATGCCTGGAAAGGAAAGGGGCTTAGTTATCCTAACTACATAAGTTAATTTAGAAATGAAACATACCTTATGAGGCCTTACTGTCCTCATTTGAAAATGAGAATATAAAGATGTCAATTTGTGTGGCCTGCTGTGAGGATAGCACCATATAAAACACTGAGCAGGAGTCCCTGACACACAGCGGCAATGCAATGAAGGCCCAACACAACTTCATCATAAAATACATACTGTCCTTCTAGATCTGGACAAAAGAAGTCTTTTGGCTAGAAGTCTTCTGGCAAAAGCCAGGTGTGGGCCCTGGCTGGTGTAGCTAAGTGGATTGAGCGCGGGCTGCGAACCAGGCATCGCAGGTTCGATTCCCAGTCAGGGCACATGCCTAGGTTGCAGGCCATGTCCCCCAGCAACCGCACACTGATGTTTCTCTCTCTCTCTTTCTCTCTTTCTCTTTCTTTCTCTCTCTCTCTCTCTCTCTCTCTCTCTCCCCCCCCCTAAAAATAAATAAATAAATCTTAAAAAAAAAAGCCCGGTGTGGTCAGGCAAGGAAGAAGAAGACCTTGTGGAAAGGACTGAGAGTGTCCTAAAGTTTACACATAAATGAAAAAATTTCTTTAAAATTTAAGGCCAGGCCTAGGAGTAAAGAACCTGAGTAATAAGCCATTTTGAGAGGAAAAAGGCTAAGATTGAGAACAATAATAATGAAGGTGAGCACGGGCTTGCGGCAGTAAGTGTGGGTAACAGGTGTGATAAAGCCACAGATCAGTAGGTAAACTAGAGGTTAGTAAAGTACCAAGAACTTTGTCAATGAAGGACTGGAGAATTCCATTTATTATTAAAATGAGTTCAACTGAATAAATACTTCTGCAAGGCAGTGCCAAAACGTGAAAGCTTATAAGTACAGAGCCAAGTGAAAACCGGATCCGTTCTTTAAAATAAATAGATGACCCAATAACCATAACAGAAATGGTAGAAGGTAGCAAAATTACAAGAATAAACCTGGCGTTTTCCTTGACATCAAAACGGATGACGTCGTTAGTTGTGTCCTGGCAAGGAAGAGATGACCAATCCCAGGAAGATATTTCCACAAACAAAATGTCACTAAATGTTACTTCAGCTCCTATGCCAGAGCTGCCCAAAGCAAGCTGTTTTATTTTTGCAAACCCTGGGGTTATTTAACAAGGCAGAAATCAAAAATTAAACTGACCTTTGGAGTACCACAGTCACACTCTTCCCCAGGGTCCACCAATTTATTTCCACAGAAGGGAGCACTATAGGCCTCATCGGGCTTTGGGATGTTGAGAAGGCAGTTTCCTCCTTTATTTAACGTCAGCTTCTCAAAGTCCTCTGCGCTGCAACTGCTGAAGTTCCTGGAACCTCTGTAACAGACACCAAGGAAAAGAGCTTATGTTACAGCAATGACTCATTTTGAAAATTTGAAGTCATACCTTCAACCAACAAGAAATGCATATTTATTTTTACATAATCTTTATTGTATTTAGAAATGAAAAGTTTAAAAAGCAGAAAATAAGCTAACCAAAAGAGAGAAATGAGAATTCTATTTCTATAAATACAGAACATTATTTCAGTTACTATAGGTGATTACTATTTGGGTTACACTATAATATACCTCCATGAAAATATCTTCCAAACAATCACTTATCTTGAAATACAAAATCATAAATCTCATCATCAGAAGAGAGCTTAAAAGTTACCTAGTCCGAGTCAAAATTGTTATCACTTACTAGCATGCACTACAGCCACCAAGAAGGAGAATGCACAGTGCAGAAGTTCAGCTACAGACTGAGGTTCAAACGCCTTTTAGGATAAATCCTGGGAACAATGGCTAATACTTTGAAAGCTAGATGGGCATCTAGAAACTGTCCAACTTGAGCTGTCCATGTGAGATTGAAACAAATGCAACTCTGACGTGTTTTACCTGTCCAGGGTTGTTTAATTATTGTTTTACTCAAACAATATTGTTTATCAAATATTTTCAAATAATCCCACTGGCTGTTTTTACTTCTGAAGACTAGTTGGAAACATAACCATACATACAATGAGAATCTGTGAGGAATCCAAGTCATGTTAAAATTTTAGCAGGGAGCCCAGACTGGTATGGCTCAGGTGGCTGGGTGTGGTTCTGCAGAGAAGGGGAAGGGTCACTGGTTCCCACTCAGGGCACATGCCCTGGTTGCAGGTTCAGTTCCCAATCGGGGCATGTACTAGAGGCAACCAATCGAAGTTTCTCTCCTTCTCTTTCCCCCTCCCTTCCCCTCTCTAGAAACAAATAAAATCTTTTACAAAAATTTTATCAGGGGAATTTGGTGCCCTGAAAGAATCTCTTTTTCATCAGTTTCAACAACGATGCCAGAAGTAGCAGTGGGAATAAACACTGTTGCAGTACAGTTTTTGAGGAAGCATTCCCATCTTTGTCAGTCTTTGAACGCACCAGAAATCTAGAAACAGATCCCTTCTGTGAAACTGTGTTCCCTGGACACACAGTTGACACTCTTCTTTGCTAACTGGCCCAGAATCTCCAGGGAAGTAGACAGTCCTGGCTCTAAACTCTTGAAAAAACAGTCTGCCTAGAACATTTTGGTACTGTTGACAAAAAGGTCTTTCGTGGTGGGATGTTGAAGGATTTTTTTTTTTTAAGATTTTATTTATTTATTTTTAGAGAGGGGAGGGAGAGAGAGAGAGAGAAACATCAATGTGCGGTTGCTGGGGGACATGGCCTGCAACCTAGGCATGTGCCCTGACTGGGAATCGAACCTGTGATGCCTGGTTCGCAGCCCGCGCTCAATCCACTGAGCTATGCCAGCCAGGGCGGGATGTTGAAGGATTTTAACAGATTGACTGGCAGAGAAGAAACCCGCACAATCATCTATGAGAAAAGAATGAGCAAAGACAGTATTTTGACTCACACAGAAAACAAAGGCATGGCACTAGGTTTTTGACAATAACAAAAACACTTGTTTTCCACATTCTTCTTTTTCTAGCTACTCTGTTTAGAAATATTGGGAGGAGTCCTGTACAGTATAATTCATTCAACAATATTTGTTAAACACTCTCATGTGCAGGCACTCTTCTCTTCTAAGGGATAAAACAGTAAATACAGCAAAAATCCCCAGCCCTGTGAAAGTGACATTCTAGTGAATGAGACTATAAACTTAGTAAGTAAATTTGGTAGCATAATAGAAGACAAGTGCCACTGGGGGGAAAGGTGAAGAGGTGAAAGGGGATGACCTATATAGGGGGAGAAGCAACTGCAATTTTATCTATTTTTTTTATTTATTGGTTTTAGAGGCGGGAGGAGAGAGAGACATTGATTTGTTGTTCCACTTATTGATGCTTTCATTGGTTGATTCTTGAATGTGCCCTGACCAGGGATGGAACCGGCAACCTTGGTATATGAGGGACAAGGCTCTAACCAATGAGCTACCAGGGCAGAGCATGACTGCAATTTTTAAAAGAGCATTCAACATTATGACAATTGAATCACAACTGACTATCTGGGGGTGGGGAAACATTACAGGGAGAAAGAATAGCAAGAACAAGAACCCTAAGAGTGAGTCCCAACCATCAAGCTCAAGGAAAAATAAAGCAGCAAGTAGGGTTAGAGTGGAATGAGCCAATGAAAGAGTGAGTAACATGCGACACCATCGACAAAGATCAGAACAGGCCACTGTAAGAAACTGACTGGCTACTGTGAGGGAAAGGAGGAGACTGGGCAGAGGAAGAAGGGAGGGAATGGCACAACGGAAAGTGCTAAGCAGGAGCCACTGGATCGGAGTAGGATCACCATGGTTACTATGCTAACCGTGCTGGAAGCTCCTGCAGAAGTCCACTGGAAGATGATGACAGATCAACACGACAGCAGGGGAAGCAGAAAGAACTGTTTGAATTATTTATGTTTTAAAGGAACAGCCATTAAGAAGAAGAATGTGACAAAATAGAGAAGTCAAGGATGACTCTGAGGTTTCTGTGCTAGAAGGAAGAAGTTATCACTCACTGACCTGGGAAAGACTGTGGGTAGAGCAGGTTTTCGGAGGGACAAACAGGAGTTTGAGTCTAATAGACATCAAGTGGAAATGTTAAAGTAAAGTAATAATTATTTGATAAACAAAGAATACTTCAATTAAACAGAGGTTTGTAATTTTTTTTACCTCCTATTGCTGACCTTTATGTGGTTAGTACAGTACCTGCCACACAGTACATATTCAACAATATTTTTTATAAGAATATATTAATCAGACAACAGCTACAGGAATTTTGAAGTCATATATATATTCCTACACTTGAGTTCCTAATGTTAATCTACATAAATCCACCACTTCTAAACTAAGAGTACAGTAAGTCTTCTAGATACAAAATAATTATGCAAAGTCAATTTTCATTTTTATATAATTAGAAAGTAAATTTTTAAAAGTCATTTACAACAGCATCTAAAAATATACAGTATAGGAATAACACTAGCAAAAGAAATCATATCTCTATAGGGAAAATAAATATTTTTTAATAAAAGGAATTAAAGCAGATCATGGACTTAAAGACTCCTTACTAAAAATGTGTTCTCTTTTTTTAAATTAAATTTATTCCTGACTGGGCAAGCTCCTTGGAATAAATATAAAAATGTGTTAACTCTTCACCAAACTAATCCAGAGATTCAATACAATACCAAACAATCCCCCAATAACACTTTTTCATGGAGCTTGATAAGATCATTCTAAAATTACATAGAAAGTCACAAACAGCCAAAACAGTCTTTTTTCCAATTTTACTTTACTTTTTTTCTTTTTATTAAACTTGTTGGGGTGACAGGGGTTAATAAGATTACCTAGGTTTCAAGTGTATATGTCTATGATACATGATGCATATTGCATTGTGTGCCCACCACCCAAAGTCAAGTCACCTTTCATCACCTTACATTTCACCCTCTTCCCCTTTACTATCCCCTACCCAACTCCCTCTGGTAACCACCACACTGTTTAAACAAGTAGATCAAAGTAGGAGAACTTGCTTTATACAACCTATTATAAAGCTGTGGGATTGAGGAAAGTGCATTTTTTATGCAAATATGGACAAACAAATGAAATTGAAGAGCCCAGAAACAGACATATATATTTATGGACACTTGACTCATGACCAAACTGACAATTAAAGTAACAATGAAAAACAGTCTTTTTAATAAGTGGTGCCAGTTCAACCAAGTATTCATATTGGGAAAAACATCACCTCTACCTTACAAAATGCACAAATAGTAATTTGAGGTGGATTATGGGCCATGAAAGTCAAAAATAGATGAAAAGTGGGAAAGAGAATAGTGTAAGAGCATCCCTGTGACAGTAAAGTTAGGGGATAATTTATTGAGACACAGAAAAGAATAGCCATAAAGGAACAGATTGATAAATTAACAACTTTTCACTAAAAGTCACCGAAAAAATTATAAAACCACTCTACAAATGAATAAAGATAGACAACCCAATTTTTCGAAACTGGAGAGAAACCAAACACACACATAAAAAAATTCCAATGACTCATAAATATGAGTAAGTGACCTACTCTCATCTCATTAGTAGGAAATGCAAAGTAAAAGCACAATAAAATATCACTATATACTCAACTTATTATTGAAGTTTGAGCATATACTATACACCATGGATGAGGTAGATGGTGGGCACACACTGCACCCCACCCCACATCTCCTCCACCCGCCTCTGATTCCAGCAGTTGTTATGGTGGACAGTCCCCACAGCTCCTACCTCTAAGCTTTCCCCCTCAAATGCAGCTCAAAAGTACAGAGGAGTTAAATCCCAGGGGGCAACCATCAAACCAAAGAAAGACTGAAGCCACCAAAATGAAAATGTACTACAGCCACCTACATCAGAGTGGACAAACGTCACGAACGCAAGGCTGACTAAAAAAAGCTGCAGCGACAGGAAACGGACTGCACACAGCAGAGCCCCTAACACTCGGGAGATACATTTCGAGTCCCCCAGCAGGTGTCTGGAACTGTGAAGAGTACTGAACCCTACATACACTAAATTTTTTCCGATATGCATGTACCTATGATAAAGTTTAATTTATAAATCAGGCACAGTAAAGAGATTAACGACAAGAATACTAAAATAGGACAATTATAACAATATGCTGTATTAAAAGCGGTGTGAATGTGGTCTCTCTTCCTCTCAAAATCTCCTCCTGTGCTGTGTGCACCCCTTTCACGTGGTGATGGGCGGTGATGCGATGTCTGCATGATGAGATGAAGGGGGTGGACAGACTAGACAGAGGGGTGAGTCACGTCCCAGGCAGGGCGGAGCAGGGCTGTGTGAGACTTCGTCACATCACTCAAACTTGTAGATTGCTTAGTTCTAGATAAAACTTAAGAACTGTTTATTTCTACAATTTTCTCTTTAATGTCCTCAGACTGTGGTTGACTTCGGGTGACTGAAATTGCAGAAAACAAAACCAGAGAAAGCCAAACCACAGAGAAGGGGGACTACCATAATTCTGCTGACTAACTCTACTTAGTCGGCTCTATAATCAGAGCTCAAAATAGGCAAAAACTGAAGCAGTTAAGAATACAAATTTAGGTGGCAAAACTGTAAAGAAAAGCAAGGATAACAGTTAACTTGAGGGGAAAAGGTAGGATGGGGAAAACCACAAAGGGATTTCTGAGGACTGGTAGCCAGCAACAGGCCTCGGTGGTTACACAGTGTTCCCTTTATAAAAATGGGTTCAGCTATACGTTTGTTTGGCTAGATTTTCTGTTTTATTTTTCACAATAAAAATGTTTTACTATATCACAAGTTGTACCAGAATAAGAAGACCCAGCAAGAGGAGCCTCAGTGCTTCCCTTCCTGCAGCTATGCTCGGTGGAACCTAGTAAACTAGAAGGCTATATCTAATCAGGACTGAGTCCTTTAGGAAAAAAAAAAGGATGCATTTGCTCAACCCGATGGAGGTTGTTGGAGATCAGGAAGCTGACATGAGACATACCTTCTACAGGAAGCAATCATCAACAAGAAAACAGAATCAAAAGGAAAGATCACAGAGTGAGAGGCAAACCTGGGATGCAGAGCAGGCTTTCTCTGATTAAAAAAAAAGAGAGAGAAACACGAGATGATGCGACCGAAAACACCACCATTAACAAATCTAAGAAACTGATTGTCAACTGTAGAGCAAGTGAGTCCATTTCACCCAGGAACAGGCCAGAGCCGTCTCTCCAGTGAGGCACACCAAATCTTAAATTGTCAATCCGACACAATCTGTGCTGTGCCCATTCTGTCCGCTGCCCAGAATACTTCTCTGTTCCAAGTGGACATTAGTGTGATGTCCTCTGGAATGCCTTCCATTTTCCTTAAGAGAAGCAGATTCCCCCTCCATTCAGTAATGAAGGTCTCATTTATGCTTTTTTTTCTTTTTGCAAGGTGGAAAACCTTTTATTCTCCCAAACTTGGTATTCCTAGACCTAGGACATTCTTCCTTTTGCCCTCATTAATTTCAACTTACTATACTAGCATATAAAATTATTATTATTAGACCAATAAAACTTGTAGAAACTTACATGCTGACTTGTTACACAAAGAACCTCCCCAAAAGGCAAAAGCAACAATCAACAAATAACTATATCTACACTGAAATCCTTGTTAGATTGCTAAAGAAAAATGTGAAACTACTATGGTACCAATATCAATGAGAAAATAATATCAAGAAAATCCACTCAGATCTACTTGAAATACAATCACCCCCTGAAAACTTTTTAAAAACTCCACAACAAAATTAACAACAACATTACTTCCAGCGTGCATCATCAGTCCGCAAGAACACGGTCCGGGGAACTCTGGCAACAGTAACCACTTCAAGGACGCCATTAAATGTGGTGACAGGGCAGCACCTACTCTTTTTCTAAAGCACTTCTAGTTAGTTGTTTTGTTTTAGTTCCCAACCAAAAATAAATGTTTCCTCAGAGCAAAATGACCTAAAAAACACAGAAAAGCCAGAAGAAAAATGAAAAACAACTTGAAAGATTACCACCTAAAGACACAATCAGTTAAACATTTTGGCATATAGCTTTCCAATCTTTTTCTACATGTTTATATTTTTTTAAGATAGAGATAATTCACACAAGGATATTTCATATACTTCCTTTTTCACGTGAATAAATACATTTTAAATGGGCATATTATTAACAACCAGCGCTTCACAAACCACCCTCTGGGGCACCCCGGGCTTCTAAGGAGGTGCCCTCAGGGGCTCCGGCCGGCTCACTCCGGGGGCACAGCAGGCACACGGCCTCAGACCCACCATAGTGTCTGCAACCCGCAGAAATGTTTTAAGCTTAATTTATTTTAAAATCAGAAGAAAAGGGGAAATCACAATAAAAAATATTTAATAATAAATCCAGACTGGGTTACATCATCTTTACACCAACACAGTCATAAGCTGTAATTTTTAATATCTGTAAGTAGAGAAAGGGGCAAACAGAGGCAAAAGTCATTGGGACACACAAAAATCGTCATGCAGCCTAGGGGGGTTATGTTTTTTGCTGTATGCCCTTCAGTCTTTGAATTGTCTGTGATATACCTAACTCTTCAAATCCATACATTGTTTTCTTCTTTACAGGACTTTTTTTGTGTGGGGAGGGGGGCAAGAGCTTAGGTCTTTGCTAAGAAAAATCTTTTTATATCCATGATTGTTTTTTATTAAACATTTTTTTCTCTATTTCCTTATATAAATGAATTTTATCTTAATGTATGATATATGGTAAGGATCCGTATTTTTTCCAAATCTTTACAAATTATACCAATCCCATTTATTGAATAATCAGTCTTATCTTTAAAAATGTCACTTTTTGTAATTTTTCATTTTCTACCGTAAGTCTATTGATATGTTTATTATGCATTTCATATTGTATAATCCTCAAATACCCTAACACCTAGTATTAAAAGCCTTCTTATATTTTCTTCACTATTATCACAAAATTATTCTTTCAAATTGACTTTATATTTATTTTTGTCAAGTTCCAGAATTAAAGAAATATATAAATACCTGGAACTTGATGGATTTGCATTAAATTTAAGAACTAACCTGATGAAGACATATATTTCCAATATTTAGTTATTTCATAAAAGAACACTGCCTTTACTAAATTATATATTCTGTCAATAAACATCTGTTGTCTCCTTTAAACAAGTCCTACATATTTCCTATTAAGTTAATTCCAAGCTACCTTGAACTTTGGACAAATAAAAACCATTTTATTCCTTCCCGCTTTTCAAAATGGTTATAGCTGGTTTATTGGGAATCTACTTATTTTATACATCTATTTTATAACTGTATTCTAATATTATTTAATTGATTCTCTTACTGTTCAAAGCCAGGCAATCATATCATCTGAGCTGCTCCCCTTTTCAAATATTTATTCCTAAATCTTTTCCTAACAATGTATTAGCTGGAACTTCCACAACAAGATAAAGGGATAGGACTGACGAATCGTACCCCCACCCTTCTCCACTGTGCTCTGTGCTTGTGGAGTCTGACCTACACGGACTATGCATCCAATTAAGCACAGCCAATTAGAGGCACTGGCAGAGACAAGAAGTCGGCAGGAGAATACAGTTAATTCCCGCGGATCCCTCCCCACCAGGTCACCTCTTGTTGGCAGTTTCCCTCTGTTTTAACTCCCACAGGGTCAGTGTCTCCTAGAGCTACAGCTTTTCTCTCCAAGACCTAGTTACATTCTTCCCTTTACATCTTCTACATCCCTGCAAAGTCATACTTTTATAATATAAAAACATCTTCTTTGCACCTCTTCTCATGGTGAAAATAGACAATCTGAAATTTAGTATCATCTTATATTCATGTCTAAGTTTTAATATGTAGTAACTTTTAAATGTAACAGTCACAATACCATTACCTTCAAAATACTTTATAACTACTTTGGACTTCAGGTCTCTTCTTTGGCACAATATTTACTTAGGAGAGTGCTTTAAAATTATCAACTCATTTAGGGGGTTTGTTATCAATATCCACTTTGTGGATAAAGTCTTACCACTTTGCGGTCAAAGAATGAGACCTGCCCTGTTTCTGCTTTTTGGAAATCATGTGAGTCTTCTTTTGGCGAAACGGTCAAATGGACATCTGCAATGACGATTGATGCTCTGCTCTGCATAGCGCTGAAGTTTCATCTACTAAATCAACCTTACTAATGATTCATTTGAACTTCTATAATCATGAAGACTTATCAGAACTTTAATACCGTAATTCGTGGCCCAATATATGGGTTTTTGCAGCTTGAGCTCCGACGCTGCTTACAAAGCATCACTTAGCCCTTCTGGGCTCCCAAAGCACCTGCAGAGCGAGCAGCACCCCTTGTGCTGATTGTACTCTTTGCTAAATCATACTCTTTGCATCTCCGTCAAATAACACTCCCTGTACTATAATTGTGTGATCAGAAAGCAGCTTTTTTGCTCTATAGGCCTGGGCTGAAACAAGGATGTTAACAAATGCTTAATCATGTATTACCTATTGTTCTTATCACAAACCCCACTTCCTTGACCTCGGAGTCAGCCAACCACTGAAAGTACACTTGCCCTACCAGTCAGAAAAGTAATAACGTAAGCTTATGGTCTTGTTTTCCCTAGCAACCCATCTCTTTGCCGGTCAGCTCCTTATAATTTTTGCCTTTATAAAAGTTGCCTTATTCCATCCATTTTGAAAAATATCTTTGGTTCACACCATGGACTATGTTTCCTGGTTTGCAAATCATTATCTGAATAAACTCTCTTAATTTTTCAAAAGCTTCCTCCAGACTTTTGTTTACATTTTTATATATATTGTTTATATATTGTAATCTGTCAGTGATTAAGAAAAAGATGTTTAAAGTTTCTCTAATATAAGTGACCATTTTCCCTTGAGGTGCTTTTCACATTAAATATTTTAATAATATAAAATAAACAACTATAACAAATGTTCACTAATGATTATATATCTCACAAATGAAAAGTGGTCATGTTTGACTTATTTTATGTCTCAGCCACAGGTATGTTTCCTGGATATAATTATAGTAGTTTGTGACCTATTGCTGATGTATTTATTATGTTAACATTTTGTCTTCCCCCCATTAAAATGTAAGCTCTATAAAGGGCAAGTCTTTATCCAACTCACTGAGATATTCTCAGTGCCTGAAACAAGGCCTGGCACATGTGCTCAGTGAACAGTGGATGCAGTATGGGTCCACTCTTCACCGCCCCAAGCCATTTCGGGTTCCTCTCTGGCACTGGTTCACAACACCTTCCTCCAAACGCTCCTTTTTTCATCCCAGTCTCTTGTTTCATCTCACTTTTGACTATTTATTTCTTATTCCCTGAATTTATAAAGCCAACACTAAATTTACTTCCCAGAATCTCCTATGGAAAATCTTTTACAAACATGATATTTCTTGTGAATATAACTGCATTTTTATTAAGTATAGCTTTTTCATAAGCACTACTCTAATTCTTCCACTATCAATTTTTCAGCCTAGTATTTGCTCAAAAACATCAATTCTGCAGCAAATGCTGCTTGAGTGCTTTCCCTTTACACCAGGATGTAATTACAATTATTCTCTCAGATCTAAAGATAAAGTGCTGACTGACAGAAGTTTTTATTATCTTTCATTGCCCCAGGAAGCTTGAGAGAAGGACAGGGAGTGACTCCTTGGGGCCATGGATATTCCCCCATATGAAATCTTCATCTGTGTTGATTAAAGATGAACATCTTTCATATATAATTTTTTTCTCTAGCTCAACTTCTATGGCATAGCGGCTATATCCAGCTCTCTGCTTAGTATGGCTGCCGACTAAATTAGGATGGAACCTTGTTGCCTTATAACAACTTTGCATCAGAAAGAAGCCCAACTACTCAATGGTTCTTGTTCACCATTAGATCCTCAGTTAAATTATTTTTGAACCCTGGCAAAAGAAGGGGTTCTAAGATCACAGGTTCTGGATCACAGGAACCAGACTTCCTGATTTCAAATCCCAGCTTTACCACTTCCTTAGATGTGTGAGCTCAGTTTTCCTCACCTGCAGAGATGAAAACGTACCTATGTCTCATCAGGCTGTTGAGCATCAAACGATTAACTCCTTTTAAGTAGTCAGAACAGTACCTGACACAAAAACTGAGTGCAGTAAACATTAACTCTTCTCTCTCCTCCCCTTTGTCTTGCCACCCACCTTTATCTATAAAACGGGAGATGTCAGTCGGACTGTGTTAGGGTTTCTTCTATTTACAGTGACACTGCAGAACCTTCTCAAGGGGTTTGTGAGTAAATGCTTCATACGTTCCTTCAATCTGTATTCCAGCCTGCACTGAATCGAGCAGAAACCCTTCCCTAATTTCTAATTCAGATGTAAACTTCCCCACGTTCTGATATCTTTCGGTCTGTCAACTGCTTCAAAGAAAAGTGTAACTACACACCTGTGCCTACATAAATGTTTCTTGCTGAAAGCCCTGCAGAATTATTTATTTAATTAAAAAACAGACTTCTCATTAGTGTATCATGCAGATGATTTCAGCGGAGCCAGGAATAAATTTTCCTGTTTTTTCAACACAGATTTGTGTATATCCCAGAGTTCAAGAAACATCGATCTACAATACAACATTAAAAAGAGTAAGAAGAAAGAATTCGATTACTCACGATGCTCCTGAATTCATGATGCAGTTCTGTGCTCCACAAACACAATCTCTCCCGTCATCGTGATTCATTCCGAGGTTATGACCCAGCTCATGAGCAACAATGGATGCAAATGTTTCTACCGTGATTTGCCCAAACTGTCCAAATACAAGAAGGCATTAATTAGGTTTCTGAGCAAAAAGGATATGTTTTGTTTCTGAGATAATTTTTTCACAACATCAGTCATTATACCATTCAGTCTAGTAAGAGACTGGTGTGACAAAACACACTGACAATGAAGATAGACCCTTGAAGCAATAAATCAAACACTGTACTTTAGATTACTCATGTGGTTTATGGGAAAACAAATGCATGGTTCTAATTTAATTTCCTTAAATGGACTCTATTTCCTTATCTATAAAAAGTAAGGAGCTAATAAACACATAATAAATATTAGAATACATAATCCAGTCTCTAGAAAAACCACCCATTTGCCATTGTCCCTAAATATACCCAAAATATAGTTTTAAGGACTAGGGGAGGCAGTGTAGAGCCTGGCACTGTCTTCACGCAGAGACCCGAAGGTGAACATCAAGATCAAAAACGTACCACGTTAATCCCGCCTGCATGGCTCCTGGAACACACTGTTCCCACGAAGGCCATTCCCGCAGTCCCACCGAAGCCTTTCTTCCTAAGTGAAAAGAAAAGGTAAAAGTTATAAGAAGTGCTGGGAGGAAAAAGGAACACACTGCTCCTATATCTGTGGGTAATCTTAACCTGGATTGATAGAACCTACAAAACCTGGGAGAAGACGGCAAAATCAAATAACATTTTAAAGTCAGAATACAATAAAGCCTTCTCTCTTTTATTATCAGAAAATAAGATTAATATTACAAATTCACTTTTTAAAATGAAGATGCATTTTAGAAAACACAAAATATTTTCTACCTTGTAATAAAAAACATCCCTGAGATGCATTACATTTATATATTCAAAAACTCTAGTGAAAGACAGGTAACAAACTCAATGACTATATACGCACACAGGAGGCTGCCGGGCAGGGAACACAGTGGCCTCCACATAGCTCCTCACTTGTATCTCAGGACCTGCTCCCTCTGCCTGGCACTGTCCTCCCCAGTACATACCCCTAACTCGTTCCCTCACCTCCTTCAGGCTCTTACTCAAAAGTCACCTTCTCATTGAGACCTTCTTTTGCCAAGTTTCCACTTTCCTCCTCCAACCCTTTTATTTTTCCTCCTTACAACTTATCTTTATTTAACATATTATATATGCTTATTTATCTCATTCATGGCCAGTCACCTCCACCAGAATATGGACTCCATGAGAGGAAGAAGTTTTATCTGCTTTGTTCACTGCGATACCCCAGCGTCTATGGGTATAATCTTTTATACCCCTAATACATATCTTTTAAATGAATGAGTAAATCCTTTTCTGGGGCATCTGAACAGCCAGGAGAAAAGGACTCCAGATACTGACATATGGGGATTTCCAAGAAAACACTTCGGCCAGATCACCACACAATGAACCCAAAAGTCCCCAGGCCCTACTCATGTACTCAATGCTTCCAAATGGCTTTTCAGTACCCCATGTTAACCACAAACAGAAGCCAGACATCATCTGACACCTGGGAAATGCCTCTAACACAACAGATGGAGACCAAAAGGAGGTAAAAACACAGCTTGGTAGGTGCACTTGGGCAAGGCACGGTGGGTATGCCTGATGTCTATTCCTTTTAAGCTTACATGAACTAGATCGCATGCTCGTTGTCTGAGGATATGTGCAGGTGCAATTTTACTAAAAATTAATAAAAAGGTCATGACCAGCCCTGGCTGGTGTGGTTCAGTGGATTGAGTGCCGGCCTTCGAACCAAAGGGTCACAGTTTGATTCCCAGTCAGCGCACATGCCTGAATTGCAGGCCAGGTCCCCAGTAGCGAGCACGTGAGAGGCAAACACACATTAATGTTTCTCTCCCTCTCTCATTTCCTTCCCTTCTCTCTAAAAATAAATAAAATCTTTTTTCTTTAAAAAAAAAAAAAGGTCATGACCAAGCCTTTTTAATTACAGGGCCATAAAAATCCTTCTTGGCATTTTCAGTGCCTTGCTTTGAACTAACTCATATAACAAAAGAAAACAAAATAAAATCAAGGGAGATTTCTCCTCTGAAAAAATTTGTATTTTAGGTATATCATTTAAGGAAGTAAAAAAGTAGTATATAAAGTAGAACATGTTTTTGGCAAAAAGCCAGCCTCTCAAGCCAGAAACTTTTAAGAAGCATAAAATGCTTTAAATATTTTTTTAAATAGTGACTTCCTTTTTTTTAAGGTTTTATTTATTTATTTTCAGAGAGAAGGGAAAGAAGGGAGATCGTGAGGGAGAGAAACACTGATGTGTAAGAGACACATCAACTGGCTGCCTCTCGCACTGGCCTGCAACCCAGGCATGTGCCCTGACTGAGAATCAAACTGGCAACCTTTCAATTTGCAGACTGGCACACAATCCACTGATCCACACCAGCCAGCACTGTTTTAAATATTTTAAGTGAACATTTTGCTGTTACTTTTTGGAATGTAATTGTATTAAGTATTTATATAAGTTTAAGTTTTATTATGGTACCATGAAATTGCTATATAAAGACAGAAAATTTTTAAACATATCAATAATATTTCAAAGAAAGTAGGAAAACTATTACATCCATGAAATCAAAACTTGATTATATAAAAAATTCTCAAGGGAACAAAAAAACCCTATTGAACATTAAAAATCATATAGCCAGAAATTAAAAACTCGATATAAAGCTTAGAAGATAATTTTAAGAAAATATCCCAAAAAGTGGACAAAAAGACAAAGAGAAGAGAGGAGTCAAAAATAATAAAATTAAAGGATAAACACAATATTCAATTGCAAAGGAAAAGGAATCCCAGAAGAAATGAAGAATAAAAATAAAGAAGATGAAATCATCTTCAAAACAATTTGAGAAAAATTCCTAAAACTACAGAGCATCAGTTTCAAGACTGAAATTACCACTAAGTAGACAGTACATCACTGATTAAGAGACCGACACCAAGAGACCTAATCACCAAGGAACTTAAAGACACCTGAGAACTAAGAAAAGATGCTCTATGTTTCCAGAGAAAAAGAAAAAGGCCACACACTCAGGATCAGGAATCAGAATGATTTAAGGCTTCTCAACAGTAATACTAGAAGTGAAAAGAAAACAAACACATTCATGCTTTCAAAACTCCAAAGGAAAAAGATTTCATGCCTAGGATTTTATACCCATCCAAACAATCAAATAGTTACAAAACAAACTAGAAAGCACACCTGTGAAAGACAGTTACTTAGACACCAGGATAATCAAAAGTCAAAATGAGGTCATTTTAAAATCTGTTCTGAGACGGTGAAGTACATTTTCTGACATGCAAGGGGTCACAATTCTTCTCTCCATATATCCTTTCTCAAGACAAAACTAGAAAACATGCCAAAATGAGAGCAAACCAAACCCAAGAAACAGGAAGGAAGACAGAGGACAAAGGTGACAAGGAATCCAGCACACCAGAGAGGTCTCACCATCACACTTCCACTTGTCCTATGGTATGAAACTGTTTTCCCTATTTATTTAAATGAGTGCTCAAAAACCTTATGAAAATAATAAAAGCAAACAAGCAAAAGTCATTATTCTGACCACCTCATCAACAGCACTCTTTTAAAAATCACTTACAGAACTAGCTGCGCACTGTCGTGTCTCCGACGAGTTATGAGAAACTTCTCCCGCCATTGCACAAAGTTCCCCAGCACATCGCCAGCCCCTCCGATTATGCTGATCAGGTTTCCGTTTGTCCAAATCTCCAGTCCAACTAGCACAATTCGAATATTTAACATAATATACATCTAGGAAGAAAACAAAAGTATAAAAATATATTAAAGTATACACCTTTTAACTTACAATGAAGCAACATAACTACTTAAATTAAAAACAGGACTCCTCCCCTCCAAAAAATATTTCCTTCAACATGAGACCCTAACCTCTCAAGGGGTTTCTTCATCCATAAAATAAAAGTAATATAAGTTCAAAATCCCTTTAATCTTCCACTGCAAAATTTGACAAACTCTGTAAATTTAAAGTTTTTGGTGAATTAGTTCCAAAACTTACTCTAAACTAATGCAAGCCTATTTATGGTCCACATTTATCTCAATTACTGGAAATATTCACACATTTCACTATAGAAAGACCAATGGGTTTGATTACATCATTCTACCCCAAGATCCTGTGGGAGGTGTTCATAATACCTAGTGAACCATATTACCTTTGTGGGCCCTAAGCAAGATAATTCCTACTAAGAAGGGCTCCTAGTGGCTGACTGGGCTCGAATTTAAAAGCAGAGCCTGGCTTTCCGGCAGTGATGACCTCCCCACAACACACCTCTCACTAAGGACCTCCTTCATCCCTCTCCAGGAGAGAAGCAGAGACACAAGAGGAAGTGTCTGGTGCAGAGCCCCAGTTCCTGCTTCATGGATGTGAAATGCCTGGGACGCCATAAAATCACCACTGTCTGTAGCCCTGCACGAATGGTAGTTTTGTGTGCAGGCTGCTCCTCCTGTCAGCCCACAGGGAGAAAAGCAAGGCTTCCAGAAGGATGCTCCTTCAGAAGGAAGCAGCACTAAAAACACCCTGAATCGATTTAAAAACAAACAAACAAAAAAAAAAACACCCTGAATCAAGTGGGGAACCATCCCAAAAACCACTTTTTGTATACAGAATAAAAAAATAAATGAATATATAAATAAAAATAAATAAAACCATAGCCTAATAGCTGTTTCTAAACAGGGGCCTCTCCCACAAAGCTCATGTCGTGGAGAAGCCTGCGCTGAACTGCCTGCCTGCACTGTGCTCCTGCCATCTGGGAAAGAGCCAGCCCTTATGAAGGAGTTCCTGCATTGCATTTCAACCCGCAGGACTGAGGCTTTCCCCATTCAGTCAGAGCTGTGCAACTGTATTCCCACCAGCATCTTCACAGACCAATCAGAGCAGCTCCATTCTGACCAATCAGGACAGTGCTTTTTGGACCAATCAAACTGCAAAGATTTGGAGTCCTCACTTGCATAAGGGTGGACCAATCAGGGACCAGGGACAGGTGCTTCTGTTTATACAAGTCAGCTCCCCTCTTGCTAAGCAGACCTGCACAGAGTGGGGCAAAGCAGAACAGAACTGTCTATCTGCAGAGGGGCCTCGCTCCAGAACTTCCTCCTAGCCACCCTGTTTCACAGCCGTGCTGTTTCATAACTGAGCTGTAGCAATTCCACAGCTGTGCTGGTCTCACCACTGTGCCATATCACAATTGAGCTATTTGCACTGAGTAAAGTTTCCTTCTTCACTCTACCTCCAACTGGAGATTCCTGTCAGTGTTGAATTGGTGGCAACAACCACTGGTTGGCACCTTTCTAAACTCTTATCTAAAATTCTAATTACATATATGCCCAAAGTTTCAGATACAGGAATCTAGAACTCATATCTGTTTCATAGAAATACTGTGAAGAATAAATAAGTTCTTAAATGTAAAGCACTGGGTTAGTTTCAAGAACATCATAAATGCTCAAGAGAATGCTATTATCATCATCATTATTACTATGCTTGGTATTCATCAGGGAAACACCTTATAGATGAAATAATCTTATAAGAACATCTATCTAATTTTCAACACCTCCCACTGGATGACTGAACCTCAAAATCTCAAACCACATTTCTCTCTGTCTCTCTCCCTCTCTCACACAAACATACACACACACAAATTTTGTCATATCATGTTTTCAGAGTAGGAGGCAGCCTTAATCAAAATAAGGTTCTCTCAGTAAAAATTCAAAGATCTTTTCATAATGCAAAGTACCTTAGCCTACGTACTCTAAAGATAAAGTAGATGCCAATATGAAATCTCTTGCTTGTCTCAAAGTCTTACCACAATTACACTTTCCTTTCAAACATAAAAAGAGTTACAAAATGAACTTTAAAAAAAAAAAAGACTCCTGGAAAACTGAGTCATTTAGGTCCTAGGATAATGAGAGCTCAAAATAGGCAATTTTTAAATTCTGTTCTGGGACCGTGAAAGGATATGATAAAATAATTCTAACAGAAAATACAACTTACACTATCCAAATAGTTTGCTAAACGAATCATCTCCTCTCTCACTGCAGTCTGGTTTCTTCCCGTCATGTCATACTAAAAAGCAAGAGAGGAAAATCTTTACCACCAAAGCAATTTCAGAAAAAAATGTCTATAATCTTTTACAGTGAACATTAAAATTCAAGTATTTCCTCTGAATCAAAACCTGAGGCATTTAGACATTCGTCAGCATTTCAATTTATAAATCTAAAAGATACACTGCAGTGATAATTTCAGTGATAAACTTTCTACAAACAACTCTTCACACAAATAACAAAGCTGTCAGTAAAAGCCAGACAAAACATTTCAAAAATTCTATGTTAAATTATATGACAGCTATATCTAAGACTGAAAAGCCGATAAATGCTAAAATAGATCCTTTACTTTTCTTAGTTAAGTGCAATTCTCAGTAAGAATAAGGAAAACCCCTGGTATTATCATGAACAGTGAAGTTAATAGTATTGATAAAAGCTAAGATGAACCACTCTCCTCTATTCCCTTCTAACACATTCCATGACCTAGAGGTTTCTATCTCTTAAAATGAAGTTTAGGTTAGCAGAAATTATAGACAGCAAAGCAATTCTACTAGGCAGCAAAGCAATATCTGATTAACTAATTACAGTCCTGTAAAGATATCTGAAAAGGTCTCAAGACTGAGAGGCAGTACAATTTTACTTAAGAAATTCAGCATGAGCAAATCACCTGGGGGGAAAAAAAAGAAAAAAAAAAAAAAACAGGAAAAAAATCACTAGTAAAAAATAAAGTCAGAGGTAGTCCTACTTGCTATCTGCAGCTTCTGGTGGTATTATGAATATTCAGTATGCTTAAGGGGAAAAGCCATTTCTGTTTTTAAACTACATTTCAGAAAAATCAATACGAACATATTATACTCTATATTTCTTTCATGAGATGCTCACTTCTTGCCTGCTTTTCCTGAAAAAGAAGAAAAACTGTCACCAGTCCTACCCTTTCCTTGTCGACCACGATGAACAGCTCCACGTAGCGTGTCTGCGGCAGCACAGCTCTTCGTCTCTGTCCAAACACACCACAAAGGCAAAAAACGCATGTTACAAAGCTTATGGCTTCCACAGGCAATGATCTTGCCCTCATCTCTGGCCACTTATTTCATGTCTTCTAAGGACATCATAAAATTATTTTACATAACACATCCTAGATGAGAAAAACAAGTAACATGGTTTTAAGTGACAACTGCTATCTTTACTGATCTAAGAAAAATTCTACTTAAAGATAATATGAGCTATCATTTATAAAGCAGAATTACTGGTTTTCTAATATCAAACTACACACGCACTCTTTAATGAGAAACCCCACTACTATGTTGAGTGGAAGAAAGAATATGCACTAACAACCCAGAGCAGAAGTGAGCAACCTTTTAAAGGTTGCCACTTAAAAAAGTAAAATTAAGAAAAGTCTTGTAAATTTGCATAAATGCAAGTAAAGAATAGAATAAGCTAAAATTTAACACATTCCAATGATTAAAGTTAAAAAGAACAGTGTCGTGGTCAAGAGTGGACGGTAGACAAGGCAATGAAGGTAGACAACTGCTCTGCGTGGCGTGGGCCCAGCCCCCACTGGGAGATGCACAGGACCCACCCCCAAGGATAGATTTTCCCGTGGGGAATCAGGACTGCAATGTACCTAGGCCGCTATGAGTCTTGCTTTTTGCTAAAACTCCCTCACCCTGAACTGAGGACATTTACTGCAAAGCAACTTCCTAAAACCCATACTAAACCTTCCAAGGATTATTTCCTTACTCGAAGTAGCTGAGTGATGCTAGGAGGCTCATCCTCTTCATCCGGTGTGGTTTCTTTCTCTATGTCCTCATTGGAAACCCCACATTTCAGAGGCTTTTCATGGACATCATCCATTCGGTAAAAGACGTGCTCAAAATGAGAGCTGTTTTGCAGGGGTTCGATCCCATAACTCACATTCTCTATATGCAGCAATCCTCTAAGTGTTGCATTACGCACACACAATTTTTTTAAGAATGAGGAAAAAATACACAGGAAAAGGAATCAGAAAACCTGAATTCAAATCCTGGTTCTTAACATGGGTAAGAAAGAGTAGGATGGTATAGAGAAAAATAAAAGGCTTTATAGTCAGGCTGACCTAAATTCAAAGTTCAAGACTGCCACTTACTACCATCACTCCCCAAAAGTTACTTAACCTCTCTGAGTAATTGCTGTGTGATGGAGGGCAATAAAGGACAGTGGCTAGAAGAGCGAAGTCTGCAGCCAGAGAACCAGAGTTCAAATCCCAAATGTTTCCTCCTAGCTGTGGACTCTCAGCAGGTTGTTTAACCTCTGCCTTACTTTACACTCTGTATAGAGTTGTTCTGAAAACTAAATTATTTAATAAGTGCAAAATACTTAGAACATTGCCTGGCATACAATAACTGTTCTGTAGAAGTGTTATTACTTAGATGATAACCATCGTAGCCATCTTATACAGTTGGTTTGAGAAATAAAAGTAATATTTATTAATTCAGTCAATCATGCAACCAACGAGCCAGCAGTGCCATACTGCCCAGCCCTCAGGAAATGTAATTTTAACGTTATTACCATTTCACTTGATATGTGATACAATATCCCCAAACCTCAGTTTGTTCACCTAAACATGGAGATAATGAGCCCCTTTTCATAGTCATTCTCAGATGTAAAAGAATGTAAGTGAAAATTGTACACACATAAAGTGTTATACAATGTTTAAGTATATTTTAAATAGCAAAAATTACTTAGCAGTCTCAAAAATGTTTTCTCCTTAAATATTGAAATTCATCAATTGTAATATTTACCTAAATAAACATGCCAAGAATGATATCTGAAATGTAGCTCTGAAGACCTCCAGCAGAATTTAAGTGAAATCTAATTTTGTTAAGTCCCCCCAAATGACCTGATTCGGAAACAGAGAAAGGTAAAGAAGTACGAACTAGAGGGGGGAAGGAACTAATAAGGAAAATTCCTTACCTGAGTCCAAAGCAGTCAGTAAGCGCAACAGATGACTTATAAACTCCCTCCACGTAGCCCCGATAGTGACAGTGATCCTAGAGGACAAAAACTGTATTATCTCCAGATGCTGTTACATTGCTGAAAATCATCACAGAAATTATAGAGCTAACAAAATTATTTAAGATCAGTAAACTAAAAATGTTATATATATTATTGGCATCTCATAATGTCACATGGCATTCTTTAGATGATTTCAGGTTACCCGCCATCACCCTGTAAGTACACAAATGTTTAGGCGGAACTCTAAAGCATACTAAGTACAAACAGCTCTATTCCAATACCTTTTAAGCCAAGAAACAGAAAAAGATATACATCATCTTTAACATTTTGTATCACAGTCAATCCAAGAAACAATAGCAGCCAAGTAACATTTAATACAGAAGGGGACCTTGTGACAGGCTAATGACAACAAGGGTGGGGGGAGACTTAGTATGTAGCAAAAAGAAGGGATTTTGATCAGGTTATTTTTCTATTCTTCCTATAGGTATATTGATTGTATTATTTTTATTAGTTACGCATTCAGCCATCTTTAAAAACTAAAAAGTCTGTATACTTAATTTTAAGCAAGGAATTGACCAGTGGAAATACAAGCATAATATCATTCACTAATACTTAGATTTTTGTAGTACACAATAAGATCTTCTTATCTTCAAAAGGATTACAAAGCACTAAAAAACAAAAACAGTGAAGGGTGTGTGGTGAGGGAGAACTAGCCCTATTGTACGCTGAGATGTATCACACAGCCTTCATAATGCAAACAGCACGGTTCTGGCGGTGCATTGACTGAGAGACCAACCAGTGGAACAGAACACGAACTCTCAAAATAGTCCAAGGTACACACAGAACTTTATGATAAAAGTGGCACCTCAAATCACCGTGGCAAGGATGTACTTTTGATAAATGGTGCTCAGTCCACTGGTTAGACATTTAGAAAAGAATAAAATTATAGCCATACTTCATACCCCACATAAGAATAAACTCCAAATGGATCAAGAATTTAAACATAAAAAATAAAACCATACAAGAACTAAAAGAAATCACAGGTGAATTCCTCTTTAACCTGTGTGTAGAGAAAGGGTTTCTAACTATCACTCAAAAGCTATATGCAATAAAAGACTGACAATTTTTACTATATAAAACAAAGTTCTTTTTAATCTTCTATATCAAAATAAACACACACAAAAACAAGGTCAAAAGATAATTCACAGTCTGAGAGAAAATATATAAAAGATAAAGGCTTAATATCCTTAACTTATTATAAAATACTCTTAAACAATGAAGAGAAAAGATTAAAAACCCAACAAAAAACTGGCCAAAGACATGAACAGACCATCTGAAAAGGAGAATATAAAAAATGTCATTGTACATATAAAAATATTTTCAACTCACTAATGATAAAGTAAGAACTGGTGAGTCTGTACTGATATAAATAAGGAGAATCTCTTCCTTACAGTAGAAAGCACTGATGAAAATATGAAAACACTGATAAAATTAAGAAATCACAATTTTAACAACTATTATAATAACAATTCAAGCAAATACTAAACACTAACACTAGTGGGTAAATATTTGAGAAGTAACAGGATATCCGTTTAGTCTCAAAGTATCTAACCATACTACTAAAAAAAGCAGTACCTTAACAGAAGGGAACCCTGTCAACGACAGGCTGCAGGGCACACCCACTGACCTGACACTGACAACCACTCCGTACCCTGCAGCGGCATTCCTGCCCAAGTGCAGAACCTGAATCTGACCCTGGGTAAACTTCACACTCAATGGCAGGTCCTTCTACAAAAAGGGGGGCTAGAAATGTTGTGAAAGACAAAGGAACATAAGTATTTCCAGATTAAAGGAGACTAAAGACACATGACTACTAAACGCAACACACAAAGTTGGATTTTCTTTCGTTATTGTATGGCTGTCGATATGAACGAGACTGACTCCATCTTTGTGGCCTTGATTTCTTGTTCGAACTTTTCATGCTGTGAACTCTGACTAACCTCACTTGAAATGTGAGTTTCAACAAGAGTACTGAAGCCTTATAATTAATGATTATCTGTGGTCTATAAAGTTTTACAAAATAACCATAGAAATTCTTGTCAGTAACGAACCAGAATGGCACGGCAACCAAGATAAATACCTAACTAGGTGCTGGCATCAACTGTAAGCAACCATCCACCATGCGACCACCAGGAGGCGTGGTTTCTGGCACATCCTGCATTTGTTGTCCCTTTGTCTGGTCAGTCATCAGTATGTTAGCTAAACCACTTAAAACATTTACTGTTAACAACTGTCGGGTAGGGGAGGTTAGCTGCACAGACTGTGCGCCTGCCTTCCACCCTGACCCTATCCCTGTAAGTAACTTGCCCTGCAGTGAATTCTGTTACGTTAGTCTATGGAGTTGCCGTTTCATTTTTGTCTCAAGATTCCCTTTTGTTTTGGTGGCCACTACATCTTCACTCCACCATCAGACGGCTATAAAGGGTATTACTGTGATGATAGACCAAAAGGGAATCCAAAAAAAGTCAGTAGGTCTGTCAATTAGATAGATAATACTGTTTCAATGTTAACTTCCTAATTTTGAGAATTGTACTACAGTTATAAAAATATTCCTTGTTTTTAGGAAAGTTACATTGAAGAATTTAAGGGTAAAGAAACACCATGTCTGCAACATATCTTAAAAGGTTCTGGGGGGGAAAAAGGAAAGAAGTGATAAAACAAATGTAGTAAAATGTTAACATTTCAAGAATCTACATGAAAGCACACATGCATGTTTTATATTAGTCATGCAAATTTTCCTGTACGTCTATAACTAAAGAGTTATACACTAAGCAACACAGGTTGAATTTCAACATTGTACAGCTTGTTCTTGTGTGAGGCAACTTACAACCACTAATGTTTTTCTTCCTAGTGTTCTGTACTTATAGCTTTGATATTGCCTTCTTCTTGCTAGAGGAAAAAAAAACCTTCTACTATTACAGATGAAGTAACACGTATGAGAAAGCGATACAGTGACTCAAAGCACTTGAAGATTAAATATTTCCAGTTTCAACTATAATAATAAAAGCCCTGAAATCGTGGTCACTAAATCTACCAACTGGATGGTATTTTTTAATTACTTTTTATTAAATCTTTTGAAAGCACCCAAGTTACTTTTTTAAAAAACAACATCATATTTTGTAAGGTTATAAAACATCTACTTACACTGCATGATGACAGTAAAGAACAAATGGCATAAACAGTTTTGGAAACATACAAACTCTAATCAAAAAACTCAACTAGCGGGCCCTAGCTGGTGTAGCTCAGTGGATTGAGCGCGGGCTGCGAACCAGGCATCACAGGTTCGATTCCCAGTCAGGGCTCATGCCTAGGTTGCAGGCCATGTCTCCCAGCAACCACACATTGATGTTTCTCTGTTTCTCTCTCTCTCTCTCTCCCTCCCTCCCTCCCTTCCCTCTCTCCCTCCCTTCCCTCTCTAAAAATAAATAAATAAAATCTAAAAAAAAAAAAAAAACTCAACTAGCGGGAGCAGAAGCAGAGAACAGCGTATTAGCCCACAAGAATCCAGTGAGCCTTGGGCAGTCAGTACACTTTTAGAGGAAACAAAGAGCATCAGTTACTGAGGGAATTCAGTGGAAGACTTTCCTAATGCATTTGCAAGGTACCCCAAAGTTCTAAGATATAGTAATTTGGAGTTTTATTTCACACAGCAATTCATATAAAGTGGTCATTAAAACTTTGTTTCTTTGTGAAAAATGGCCTTGTGAAAGACACTGATAATGAAAGCCCATAACAGCTTTAGAAATTACTTTAATCTTGAACCACAGAATCATAAGGAAAAGCATTCAAATTTTCTCAGTGCAGATTAACTGCATCTTATGGGTAAAAGTATATGTCATTATGATTGATACCTGACAACCTAGCCATATGCAAAAAAACCCAGTACCAAAGTTTTCATTGATATCTGAAATCGACAGTCATACCTTCATCTATCTGAACGATATTCAATAACCAAGAAATAAGTGAAAGACTCCTTTATCTTAGTTTGGATTTTTCAAACACCCAGGGAAGCAAATTCCATAATACTTTAAGATAACAGTTCCATAAGTTTCTGACTGAAATCTACTTTTAGCAGTTTTAAGCATATATATTTTCAATAACAAGTAATGATATTTATTGAGTTAAAAATTGTTTAAATGACTGTTCTAAGAATTTCAAAAATATTAACTTAGTTAAGCCTCCCAATAGCTCCATAAAGTTGCAATTAGTTATTCCCACTTTAAGGTGAGAACACTAAGGCATAACCAGGTTAAAGTAACTTGATCAGCAAATAAATGACAGAGCCAAGTTTCAAGTCCAGACAGTGCGTATCTCCAGAACAACAACAACAGCAAAAGCCTTTCGGAGATCACTGCTTTTGTTGAGTGGCATTAATTACATGGCCTTTGGCCTCATGCCAGAGCAGTCTCTGGATGGATCAACGTATGCATGAATGTATGGATGAGTGATTTGTAATCTGGTTTATGCTATCATGTAAATTTCAGCTCCTCTACTAATTTGCTATTAAACAATGAACAAACAGAACATTAAGATAAAAGAATCAGAAAAGGATACGGTTAAATCAGCATTTCCTTATTTTTTAAAGCACTAATTAATTTTTTAATTTAATTAAAGATTAGTTACTCCAAAATAAAGGTTTTGCCTTCTATTGATCTAAGGAGTGCTACAAAAGTGAAAAACTAGCAAAAAACAACTCAAGCTAGCAAAACATTGCAAAGCTCAGGGGAAAAATTACATGTTTAATGGGAACAAAGACTTCTTGTGAAAACTATTGCAAAAGAGAAAAATATATAATACCTAATTGCCAAAAACATTGTAAAACACTCTCCCCGAATAAAGCTAGAAATGTTTATGCTCTGATTAAATAACACATAAAGCCAAATGGGTATCTGCCAGTTTTTTTCAGGTATATTTGGCCAGTTCTGTCCTCAGGAATATTGTTCTCTGATGCAAAGAGCACCACACCTCTTTAGGAAAGAATAGTTTTCAGCAAAAAATTGGAATATATAATAGCAAACAAGTGTTTGTTCTTTACTACTTAGTACTAATGGAAAATCAATGGTTTAATACAGAAGTTAAGATTTTGGAGACGGTATATTTCAGCCAAAAATCTTTCAAAATCTATCAAACTTTCCCCTTTCATAACTAACAAGGATTATCATTAAATAGAAGATTATTCTCCTGGTCTTTAAAAAACAACAACACATGACGCTCCTGAGTACCTGGAGAGCTGTAAGGGACAATTTAGTTTACATGAATGCACCTACCACCCCACCATCCCCAGGGACAACTCTATATATTACAATGTCAAAGGTGACCCTTGAAGTTGTGAGATATAACAGTGCTGAGTACCTAAACAGAAGATACTTTAAAATTATAATTATTTTAAATTATGTTGTAGGATCAGGAATAAAATATATTACCTGTATATCAGGATAGTCAGAGATCAAGGCCCCTTCCTTGTTGTAGGTATAAACTACAAAATCTTTGGGCAAAAGGTCTCTGGAAGAGGAATAAAACACACCATTTAAAATTATTTTATTTATATACGACTAAGGGTACAATGCAAAAGGCATTACTCCTAAAAGAAATGAGCAAAATAAAAACTTTCACCTGATACATTATTATTTCAAGATGGAGCTACCACAAAACTAAACACAACTAGACGTGCATCTGAAAGCATTGCATCACTCCCTCATCAAAATGTTAAGCTGCATGTTTGTGCTAATGGTCCTAAAATGCTGGTTACAAAAACTAATGATGTTAACACAAACAATGCCCTTAAATTTCTCTGAAACATCTCACAGGAAAAGCATAGATTTGGTTATACAGTACATTATATTTCTAAAAGGAAAATAGGGCTATAAGTGCTAAAAGTCTTTTCTAAAAGTCCTGTATAAACAAGAAGCATTTGTTGCCTTCCCCTCCTAAGTACAGAAGCAAAATATGTCAGTTGTTGAAGGAAACAAGTATTGCTGATGCCTGAAGCTTCCCTGCATGTTAAGGGCACTCAGTAGTGTAACCCGCGTGTGTAAAGGCAGGGTTTCTCTGTTAAAGGGAAAATATTCACAGACACTTGTTAAAGACAAGGCAGACTTGTATTCAGGTATAGGGACCACTGCAGTAGAATTTCACAGTGGGGGAGAGACATCAGGCTCAACTCCAAATGCAGCATGGGCTGGTAGGAATTTATGGATAAGGAGCTGGGTGGAGGTCAGTAGAAAGAAAATTGCTAAGAGGAAACATCATGGGGTAGAAAAGGCTCTGGGTAAACCGGCCTAACGGACCTGAAGGTGGTGGAGAAGAGGAACACGTTCAGAGACACCCAGAGTGATCAGGTTACAAGGGGGCGGGGGTTGCGGGGGGAGGGTTCTTGCTAAAACTGGATTCCACCAGGAAGTGCACCAGTGTTCTAGGGGAAGGTTCGGGAGCCTGACTGAAGTTCTGCAGCAGAACTGGAGGAGCTCCATTATCAGCCCTTCCTTATCTCCAGGGCTTAAGGACGAGTCAGGGATGCCGTGAGCTAGCTAGTGATTCATACTGCACAGTTAATGGTTCCAAACTTTCTAAACTCCCCAGAAGGCATCCAGGACCAGTTTATCTATATTAATTAAAGCTGGATGGATTGATGGTTTGCATGCAATATAACCAGCCAAAAAGCCTCACTTTATGTGACCAATGTAGCATAAAAGACCCTCTTAACACTTGTGCCTGGGTTCCCCTGCAAATGTGATGCTTCACACGTCTCAGTGTTTTGCAATCCAAAGACAAGACACTTCTCCAAGTGGGGTCCATACATGGCTCTTCCACCACCTGTGACAAGGGCTGGCCAGGCGGCCCGACCAGAAGGAACGTGTGTTGTTTCAGGAATGGACTGTACGTAACTCCCTCCTTATCTCCTTTTTGGAGTGTCTTCTCGTCCTGCGACTGCTTCTTAACTGTCTCCTTCTGCACATACACAATGATGTAATGTAGCTCCAGGCCACACATACATTTGTGCAACCTGGGCCTGTACTGCCTTTGTCTGGCTGGGAGGAGGTGAGGTCTCTCTCGCACCCCTTTGGTGCACTCCCCTGCAATATGAGTAATAAACGGCATGTCCACATCTGCTAGTACTCAGGGTGGTTTCTTCAAAATATCACAAACACTTACTTCAGCGGCTCCCCAGTCTGGGGCTCCTGTGCTACACTGGGCAACTGAGAAAGGACTGTGGGGGGCTCTGCCTGAAGTCTCTGAACCTCTTGATGATTGGTTGCCCTTCCTTTTTCCTGATGCACTTCTCTTTCACATCTATTAAAGTCTACTGGAGTGCGCTTAGGAGTAGCCTGTGGAGTGTTGAGTCCTTTCAATTATCCAACCCTGTTCAGTCATTGCACCCTCCCCCCTTCTCTCCCCCTCCCCCACACATACACACCCTTTGCTCCCTCTTATGGAGAATTTGAAACGAATACACTGGAGATACCTGGCTTTGTTCTGCCCTTCTTCCTCTCTGGAAATCACTGCCCACTCAGTGACACCTCCTCCAGAAGGCTCACCAGCATGCAGCACTGACCATGAATGACTAAATCTGCCTAATAATACTGGATTCAGGATTCCTAGGTCCATCAGGTTCTTATTCTAAGCTAAATCCCAAACCAGCCCATATCAGTAATGAAACGGATGTTTTAACCTCCTGTTTAACTTACCCTTATATTTTATTTTTATATTCATTCAGCAAAAGCAGAGAAAAGGTGTGCTGTATTCTTTTCTAACCCCAGCCTCTGATTATGCACACTCCTCTGCAAAGAGGGTTCACAGCTTTAGCCAAATTCTCAAGGGATTTGTGACCTCAAAAAACTTAAGACCATTATTCTAGAGATAATGAGAAGAAAAATAAGCATTTGCTCAAATACAGTCACTCTGTCACTGAACTTCATAATTTCCCCATTACCAGAAAAAGTGTATCTGAGTCATTTCATTGTAGGCTACTTATCCTAACTTCTTTTCATTAGTGATCACTAGATTTAATGACCACCAGTTTTCCCACCAATTCAAGAAGTATTAGCAATGCAGACTACACAAAACATATATAATTATTATATCATTAGACTTCATCAGACTTTAGGTCAAACAACCTGGACTTGCACCCCAGCTTGAACACTTACAAACTAAGTGATACTGAGCAAGTCACCTAACCTTCCTGAACCTTAGTATTCTTATGCATAAAATGAGGACAATAGACACTACTCTACAATGAAGTTGTTATGACAATATAACAAATGAAATAAAAGTTAGGAAAATGCTTTATAAGCTGAAAGCTTTGCAAACATAAGGAACTATAACTTTATCAAAAAATTTATTAATTTTTTAAAGATTTTATTTATTTATTTTTAGAGAGGGAAGGGAGGGAGAGAGAGAGAGAGAGAGAAACATCAATGTGCAGTTGCTGGGGGACATGGCCTGCAACCTAGGCATGTGCCCTGACTGGGAATCAAACCTGCAATGCCTGGTTCGCAGCCCGCGCTCTATCCACTGAGCTACGCCAGCCAGGGCTAAAAAAAAAATTTATTAATTTACATCTCCTTGTACAAAGGAAGAGTGGGAGAAAATATTTATAGACCTATAAGATTTCTGTATATACTGACACCACTATACAAGGGTCAAGTAGGATCTCTCAGGAGTTTGCTGAGACTTAAATAATACACTTAAAAGTACCTGGTACAGAGCCTAAGATATAGAAAATGTTTAATAAATGTTAACGCCTATCAAATACAGTGGTTTCGAGAAGCCTCTTTGTCTGAATGTATTTGTCACACTGCCTAAAATTCTGTCAGGGAGCCTCAGGCCCTTTGACTCAGCCTCTTCTTCTGAAGGTGAGGGTGCACACAAATCAGCTGGAAAACTTGTTAAAACACAGACTGCTGCTGTGACACCTCCCCAAATTCGGATTCATTCCAGAGTTGGACCTGAGGGTTTGCATTTCTAACAAACTCCCAGGTGCAGCTGCTGGTTCCAAGACAGCACTTTGAAAAATACCGTATTTTTCGGACTATAAGATGCACTCCACCCAGATCTGGGTGGAAAGGGGGGTGCATCTTATAGTCCAGTCCGAATGTAGCTTGCCTGGCTCACTGGGGTAGGGGGGCAGCAGCCTATGTTATTTATGTTATTAAATATTTTACCACATTTTTTGCTTCAAAATTTTTTTCCCTATCTTCCTCCTCTAAAATCTAGATGCATCTTATGGACCGATGCATCTTACTGTCTGAAAAATTCAGTACTTCCCTAGACAGGGGCACTTTATATCCCATCATTCACACCTTAGTATAAATGGGTTTCTTAGATGGCTTTTCTTCTGGGATCACTCACTAAAGATATTGGAAATTTTGCTCCATGAGAAAAGGGAGAGAGGGGTCAAAACAGGCTACAGAAAAGTGAAGGGCTCAGCATAATGAGAAACCTAGCATTTAAGAAAGGCAGCTGAAGAGGACAGATTACCAAAGTAGGAACAGGTGAAAATATGCCAAAAGAAGGAAAAAAGATTAAAATAGGGAGGTGAGAGACTTCTGTTATGGAAGGAATCTTTGTGCCTGCACTTACCAAAATTCATACCTTGAAACCCTAACTACCGGTGTGGCTGTGTTTGCAGATGAAGCCACTAAGGAGGTAATTATAGCTGAATGAGGCCCTAAGTGTGAAGCCCTAAACCAACAGAATCAGTGCCCTTATCAGAAGAGACACCAGAGAGCTTGCTACTCCCCAACCCCCAACTCCACACACACACACACACACAGGGAGAGGGTATGGTAGCACACACAGAGATGTCCATGTACAACCCACATGGAGAGCTCTCACCAGACAGCAACCCTGCCGGCACCTTGAACTTGGACTTCCAACCTCCAGAGCTCTGATAAATAAATAAATTCCTGTTGCTAAGTCTGTGGTACTTTGTCATGGCAACTCTAGCAGATTGATAAAACTACTAAAGACTTCTTTACCCCTGCTCAGTTGTTCCCTGGGTTGATAACAATTAAAAAGTTTTCTTCTTAAATGCAACTTTCTCTTCCTTTAACTATTTTCCCTTGCTCTCTCATCAATGGAAATATAAAATAATATGGCTTTTCCCAAACTTGTATTGTTATTATTCTCAGTTTTTATCAATCTGCTAAACAACATCTAACTGGAAAATAAACCTATACATTATTGAAAAAAATTACTGATAAGCCAGAGCAAATTAAATTTCTTACTTATTCCTTTCCAGGTGAATAATATGTTCTTTTCCTTCAGCTTGAATGACATAAGATACCTAAATGCACAAAAAAGGAGAAAAGAACAATAAAACACCATCTTATAAATTACTTTCCAACAACAAGTATTTATAAGACATGGAAAACTCCAGCTTCCATTAAAATAATTTGGTACTGACTAAAATTGTTTTACAGGAGAAACTGACATCTGCTCTTAAAGAATAGAAAATATTCTGACCATCCCTGCTTTCCTTTAATAGCCTATCATGGAAAGTTGCCTGCATATTTATCTAAACTCTTCTTAAATTAATTATAGAATTGAGCTGTAACTTCAGGAATTATTTCTGTATAGTCCATCCATGTATTACCTACACTCTAAAGTAGTTTTTCCTTTTGTTCCAATGAAATAAACTTAGTTTCATGAAATTATCCCTACTTCTAGTTATCTAAAAGTTGAAAAGAAGTACACACACTCTTACGATTTTGTATCTTCACATGACTTACCATACTGCATCAATTCTAAAACACATTTCCCCCACACATGAACATCTCTGAATTCAGGATACATTCTACAAAGGCACAGGTGTCTGACTGGTAGCAGTCTGCTTCTTCCTTAATCAGGGGTATATTAAATGATAGGCCTTACCATAAATGGCATCTCAGGGTCAGTGAAGTGACATAAGGTAACTTGCACCTACACATCCTCAAGCTCAAGCGACCCTCTTCTCTTCCTCAAACAACTCTGAAACAGCTTCCCTGGAAACTCACCAGTTCATTAGCCAGAAGTGTTTAATGTGATTGCTAGAACCAGGAGAACCAACTTGGCCTTAACTCTTTAACAAAAGAGAGCATCATGGAAAAACTCAACATATAATGTTATCTGAAGTATCCTCTGATTTCCGTTACTGTGTCTGGACTCTAAGATATATGGCTATATCTTGTCAAGAAATAGCATGATTTCCTCCCCAGGGGCACATCAACGTCTGATTTCTAGGCCTGGACCCCAGATCCCAGCATCCCACTTCCATACCCTGAGTGGGAGCCTGAGAAGCCTTTGTGCTCTTCCTGGACCTCCACTGAGGCATCACAAACACCAAGCTCCCCCCAGCACCCCAGTGTTGGCTTGCGCCTTTCTATCCTTCCTGCGCTTGGCCAGTGATATAAAAACACCACTGTCATCTCCTCTGAGAGGAATTCTGAGAGTCAAAACTCTTTCATGATACTCTATTCTCTCCCTAAACATCTGCCTGGATTGCTCGTTCCCCTCCTTCTGGTCTTCACTCATGGGTGACCTTCTGAGTACCCAAGCGTACTGCTAAAATAACACAAACCATCCTTCTCCACCCCATCCCTGTTCCTACACTCCTTACTCCCCTCCCTGCTTTTAATTTTCTCCAGAGCACTTATTACCACCTTAACAAGTACTCCGTATTATTAATCTATATTATCTGTTTATTGTTTCTCCCCCCTAAGCGGAAGCTCCATAAGGACATGGATTCTTGTCTGTTTCGTTCCCTGCCATATCCCCCATGCCTACACAGTGCGTCCCCTTCTTCAAATACATATGGGGGCACATGAATGAAGTTCATTATGATCACAATTATCTCTGTGTGCAGTACCGATGAAGACATGATCAGAGACACAATAAAAAAGACAATGTATCCCCTATGCTAGTTAAGAATAAGAAAAATAATGAAGCAAGCACATAATAATTCTATTCTAAGGCAACAAAACATCAAATGGTAGAATGCCCAGTTCAAAACAAAAACAAGCAAATATTATAAATTGTTCCATTGGAAGAAGATCTTAGACTCATATTTCTTGCTTATAGAGGAAAAAATAAAAGGCTGAAACTAAAAGCTCCTGAATCTAAACTCCAGTGTTCTGTTTACTATGCCCAGTCCCCAAACAAGTGCAAGCAGTCTTATACTTATAAATATATCAGCAATTTGGTGGGGATAAACTCTATCTTTCATTATCTGTTACTGTTAAATTGTGATAAAGTTAAACTATAATTCTACAAAGTTAAAGAGTTTGAAAAATCAGTGTTAGCCCAAATAGATCGTTTCTGAACTTTAGAGTAAGACAAAACAGTATAAAAAACTATTGCTGTGCATTGGTTACCCCCTTACTATCAGAGTATGTTTCTTCTAATATGGAGATTAAATTTACTTTTTTTTTAAGATTTTTTATTTATTTCTTTTTAGAGAGGAAAGGGAGGGATGGAGAGAGAGAAAGAAACATCAATGAGTGATTGCTGGGGGCCACGGCCTGCAACCCAGGCATGTGCCCTGACTGGGAATCGAACCTGCGATGCCTGGTTCGCAGCCCGCACTCAATCCGCTGAGGTACACCAGCCAGAGCCAGATAAAACTTACTTTTGAGTAAAAATTCCCAATATGAAATATATGCATGGAATATACTACTATTCTCCAGTGGCTGGGAAAATACAATATGAAGTATTCTACCAATCACAAACTAAGAGAGAGGTTACTTATTATTATTGCAAGATCATTATAAGCATTAGCTGTCAGTTAAGGGTTAGGAGTCTATGTACTCAGCTTCCTACCCTGATCCTAGAATTTTATTTAACCACTTCATTCTGTTATGTTTCAAGTTGACCATTTTGTCTTTAAAAAAAGACACCAAGGATCAATATGCCACTTTTGCTAGAGTAACATCCAATAAATATCAGTCCCTTACATATGGTTCTATACTAGCTTTTGGCCTGTATTTACTCACTGAACCAGTCATTATGGAAAATGACACCTTTGTCCTTAAAAACACTTAACTATATACATATTTCCCAAGAGATAACTTACCTGTTTTGAATAGGGCCTACGGGCTTCTCTTCGTTCTCTAGTTAATCTCCAAGGAGTTATAATTTCATAAGAAGAGAGATGTGAGGTCTGTTGAAAGCCTACAGAAAAGGGAGTAACAAATATAAAAAGTAAACTAAAAAAAATACGTTACCAAAATATAATAGAATTCAAAAGCTAAATGCTCAAATCAGAAAACTCATTTGATTCAACATAGTACTGGAAGTTCTAGCCACAGCAATCAGACAAGAAAAAGAAATAAATGGCATCCCAACTGGAAAGGAGAAAGTACAACTGTCACTATTTGTAGATGACATAATACTATACATAGAAAACCCTAGTCTCCACCAAAAATTACTCAACCTAATAAGTGAATTTGGCAAAAGAGCAGGATACAAAGTCAATATTCAGACATTGAGGGTATTTTTGTATAATAACAATGACATATCAGAAAGAGAAACTAGGACAAAAATTCCACTTACTATAGCAGCAAGAAAAATAAAGTACTAGGAAGAAACTTAACCAAGGAAATAAAAGACTTGTACTCAGAAAACTACCAAACACTTAAGAAAGATACAAATAAATGGAAGCATATACCATGTTCATGGACTGGAAGAATTAACATCATCAAAATGTTTACTACCCAAAGCAATCTACAGATTCAACACAATTCCTATTAAAATTCCAATGGCATACTTCACAGATTTAAAATAAATATTTCAAAAATTTATATAGAACCAAAAAGACCCTGTACAGCCTCAGCAATTTTGAGAAAGAACAACACAGTAGGAGAGATCACAAACCAGATAGCAAACTACACTACAAGGCTACTGTAATCAAAACAGTCTGGTACTGGCATAAGAACAGACACATACCGTGTTTTTCAGACGATAAGATGCACCTACGTTTTAGACAAAAATAGGAAAAAATTTTTAAAGCAAAAAATGTGGGAAAATATTTAACAACATAATATTTCACCAATGTAAACGTAAACAGAACTCAACATCAGCATTAACAACCATTATTGCTCCCAAATTGGGAGTGGGGGTGTCTTATAGTCCTAAAAATATGGTAAATCAATGGAACGGAACAGAGAGCCCAAAAATAAACCCATGTCTCTACAGTCAATTAATATTCAACCAAGGAGACAGAAGCATACAATGGAGTAAAAATAGCCTCCTCAACAAATGGTGTTAGCAGAACTGGACTGGTTCACGCAAAAAAATGAAATTAGATCACCAGCTTATACCATACACCAGAATAAACTCAAAATGGATAAAAGACTTATGTATGTCATGATACCATAAAAGTCCCAGAGGAAAAATAGGCAAAAAAAAATTTCAGATATCCCATGTAGCAATATTTGTGCAGATATATCTCCTAGGGCAAGAGAAATAAAAGAAAAAATAAACAAATGGGACTACATCAAATTAAAAGGCTTCTGCATAGCTAAAAAATCATCATTAAATGAAAAGGGAACCAACTGTATAGGAGAACATATTTGCCAATGATACATCAGACAAAGGTTTGACCTCCAAAATACATAAAGAACTTCTATGACTCAACACCAGGAAATAACAATCCAATTAAAAAATAGACAAAAGACCTGAACAGACTCTTTTTCAAAGAGAACATACAGATGCCCATAGACATATAAAAAGATGCTCAACATCACTAGCCATTAGAGAGATGCAAATTAAAACCACAATGAGATACCACCTCACACTGGTCAGAATGGCCATCATTAATAAATCAACAAACAAGTGCTGGCAAGGATGTGGAGGAAAGGGAACCCTAGTGCACTGTTGGTGGAAATGCAGACTGGTGTGGCCACTGTGGAAACACTTTGGAATTTCCTCAAAGAACTAAAAATGGAACTGCCTTTTGACCCAGTGATTCCACTGCTGGGAATATACCCTAACCCTAATCACCAATTCAAAAGAACTTATGCACCCCTATGTTCATAACAGTACCATTTACAATAGCCAACTGTGGAAACAGCCTAAGTGCCCATCAGTAAACAAGTGGATCAAAAAATTGTGGTACATTTACCCAACGGAAAACTACGCAACAGAAAGAAAGAACTCCTACCTTTCACAACAGCATGGATGCAACTGGAGAATATTATACTAAGTGAAATAAGCCAGGCAGTGAAAGGCAAATACTGTATGATCTCACCTATAAGAGGAACCTAATGAACAAAATAAACTAACAAGCAAAACAGAACCAGGGGCATGCAAACATGGAGCAGACTGACAGCAACCAGAGGTGCGGGGGAAGGGGGATAATGGTGGAAACAAGGAGAAGGGGCTAGTCAAAGAACATGTATGACCCATGACCCATGACCCAATGACCCATGGACATGGACAACAGCGTGGGGATTGACTGTGGGAACGGGGATGCGAGGCGGGGCTGGGCAGAGAAGGGCAAAGGGGGAAAAATTAGGACAACTGTAGTAGAGTAACAATAAAACTTTTTTTAATTTCATTTGACATTTCCATATTAAAACATATATATATATAGTTGTACATGCAAATAGCAATATGCTACATACATGCAATAGCAATATGCTACAAAAATGAATTTCCAAAAAAGGATGTCAGTCTTTACCCAAGTAGTTGATGCACAACAATCATTTTCAAATAATTTTTAACTATAAACCCTAACGCTTTGTCTTAAACAAAATCTTAAGATGTAAACACACACACAAGAAGGGCTTTGGTGGGGAAATGGATGTGAGAGAGGCAACTGGAGCCTAGCAGCGTCCAACCACCTCCCATTTCCACCCTCACCCAACATGAATGGCATCCCCTGAGGCAGTACTGGGGTACTTATGAAACAGACAAGGGCAGTAACGGAAAAGTTACTATCAATGCCTTGTGGATTAATTCTAATAAACACAACAATGTAGCAATTATAGCAAGTGAAATTAATGTCATTTAATCTATCCAAAAAAAATAATTTCAGATAAAATTTATTAACAGTGAAGAAAAAAATACTCATGAAAATTTACTCCCAATTTCAATCCTACTCGGTTTACCACACAGTGGAATCGTATCTAAGCAGGGGTTGGGTTCTAGAGTCATCAGCTGAGCAAAAAGTGAGTATAATCGAAATTGGCCACACAGATTCCTCACGAAGAGACCCCATGAGACACAGTCTGCTAATACATCCAACAGATCTATTCTTCCAGCATCACTGAGATGACATACCAATTTTTTCAGTGAACCTGATGAAGTAGATGGTCACAGTCTAAGGTCCATGGATGAAAACTCCATATACCTCCACATATCAAAACCACGTTCGGTATAGGAGGCTTAAGTCTAGCACACACAAACAGAAAGACTAAGGGAAAAACGAAGACACATATTCCACTCAAGAGATCAGTTTAGGAAATAAATTCATTAAGTGGAATTTGATAAATTAAAAGAGGCTTATAAATACATGGACCTGTGTACATCCTAATTCAAATAAATCAATAGAAAAAAACAAATTCTGAGATAATCAGGGAAATTTTAACACTGCACAGATATTTAATGATCTTCAAGAATTAGTGTTAGCTTTTTAAGTGTAATAAGTATGTTGTGGGTAAGGTTTTCCTTTAAAAGTTCTTATGTCTTAAAGGCTCACTCCCAATATTTGAGAGCAAAATTGATGTCTAACAGGATGTCCAACCTGCAGCCCATGGGTCAAATGGAGCCCAGGATGGCTACAAATGTGGTCCAACACAAAATCATACATTTACATAAAACGTTATGAGATTTTTTTGTGTGATTACGTGTCACACTGTACTTAATGTGTGGCCCAAGACAGCTCTCCTTCTTCCAGTGTAGCCCAGAGACGTCAAAGGTTGGACACACCTGGTCTAGGATTTGCATCAAAATAATCAAGTGTGTGTTTGAGGGAGAAGATGCATATGAAATTATATTAAAACTGGATAATGAGTCCACAGGAGTTCATTACTCTACTCTCTACGGTTTTGTATGTTTCATATTTTCTACAATAAAATAATCATTTTTAAGTAGTTATCCATAGGGAGTGGGACAAGAAGCTTTTATTTTTCACTCTATAAAACTTTGTATTATAGTCTCTGTGAAATACTGTATCACATGTTATATATATGAGACTATAGAATGTGTCATAAGTAAACATGTAAATATCATAGGTACATGTACCAAACTTGTATAAAGTAGTCACTATGATGGAATAAAACCAGGATGTAATGAGGTAGGGACTTGGACTTCATTTCCTCCACTCCGCGATATGTCTGCAGTGTTTGAATTTGTTTTTATAATGAGCACGTGTTTTCTAACCCCTGTGTTACTTTTAACATTAAAGTTGGATAAAAAGAGTGTTTCTTCAATATAAAGCATAAACTATTTAAAAGCACTGATTACATAGCATCTCACAACAGCTCCTTCCTTTCCATCAGCCTTAACCTCATAGCAAGGCTGCTGTGACACCTTCTTCCCTGGTCTCCCTTCTCCCACACTCTCCCCATTCAGGTCCAATCCCCGTGTTCATTCACGCAATAATTGCCTTATGCCCCTCAGACTTCTGGAAACAGAGACTAAATGAAGTATTTACATCAAACTTTCCTGAAGATAACGCCGTACATGTATAAAAATGTCTACAACCTTGTCTAGCTTGGGATTTTAAAAGATACAGTGTAAACAGGAAAACATGAATTGTATTGTATGCAATACAGTCACGTCATACTAACAGTTTTCAAATTTCTTACCCACCTATCCCTTGTGGCTTTATAATATGGCATATTATACTATGTATGTGTGGCTGCAAGTCATTACATAAAAACACCAGAAATGGACTAAAATGACATGCTCACAAAAGCAATCATGGGCTACTCCAAGGCATATTTATGACATACTACGATAAACTATTCAGATGTTTGGAATTGTCAACTGGGAACCATGTCAAAAGAAACCCATGACCTGAATAGATGCAGGCTTCAAATCACTGGGTAGAAATATCCTTTAATCCTTAATTAACTGAGCTACTGGGCCATTTCTTCACCCAGAATCAATCCTTCAATGACCTGCAATTTCTCAGATTTCTAAAAACACAAATTTCAACATTATCCTTAGCCATTTTGTTCTGGATCACGGTGATCCACCCAACTACTAGGGCAGTCACTCTAGAGATACCCAACTACTAGAGCAGTCACTCCAGAAATACCAGCGGGAATAGGTGGCAAAATGAAGTGCCTTCTATAGGCAACAGGTTAGAAGCTTCATGTGAGAAAACGTAAATCATCCTGTACATCATTACAGACAAGGAGACGCATGACTCATTGCAAGGATATGATTCATGAACTGAATCATTACAGACAAGGATATGTATGCTAATAGACTCGGACAACTGTTACACTAGAAGCTCAACAGTATGGAACTAAATTGAAATTTCTTCATCATAACTCAGAAGCAAAGACCACAGAGAAAAAGAAATTCTCAGCAAAAGGAACTACAAATGAGCAGCCAGATATTTAATCAGCTCTCACTTTGAAACAGGGTGACTTAATAAGTCACACAGCTGGTTTTAGACAGTGAAACTATTTACAAAAACTAGCTCTTTTATAAAGATTGCTAGCAAAGAAAAAAAGTCCAATATAAGAATAAAAGCACAATTCTTGTTTTTTTGGGGGGAGAAACACAATTAATCATTTCTTTTAAAAGGCTTTCAAAACTATAGCACCCAAAAATAACTGACATATGTAATAGCTATTATTATGATACCAACTTCTTGGTTTTAAAATCCAATGATCCACTTTCTGAGTGGCGTAAGGAATCTAAAACATAAGAAATGTACATACTAAGGTTATATCGTTCAAGAATAATATATACTAGTTGTATAGAAATACTCCTTCCTGTATTTTTTCAAAGTTTTTTTCTTATTTCTAGTTCTGGTTTCTTTTTCTCTCTCTCTTCATACTTTGCATGGATTTTTCAGTTCCCCCCTTTTTTAAAATTCCAAATAGCAGCACTTTCACCTGGGAACAAAAATGACATACTTCACATGTCACTACAAGGGAAGTGCATTAACATCTTTTATATAAAGCTTCAACCTCAACAATATTAACATTTTGGACCAGAAAATTCTTGGGGTGGCCGGTTTCCTGGGCAAAGTGGGAAGTTAAGTAGTATCCCTGGCCTCTACCCACTAAATGCCGGAAGCACCATTAGTGAGACAACTAAATTTATCTCCCAGGTGCCTTCTGGGGGATGTAGTTCACAATGAAATAAACATCTTAATCCAATCAACTCCATAGAGAATATAAACTGTTTTGGTAGAATCTGACAGACTAAACATAGCATCAAAAATCAAGCCCCCAGAAAACACACTGGAGATTAAAATAAGAGTTGAAACATGAAAATTAAAGGGTCTTAAATACAGGGAAAGGTGTTAGTTTCACTTCTTCCTCTAACTCAGAGATTCTCAACCCTTGCCATCTCACAGCACACATGAACTAATTGCTAAAATTCTGTGGCACACCAAAAATATCTATTTTTGGCTGATCTGACAGAAATAGGTATAATTTTTATTCATTCACACTGGACAGTTATTGCTGTGTTGACTGTTGTCATTTTTTTTTTTGACAATCTAAAGGAAAAGAGGTCAGTGCCCCTGACTAAACAGTCATGAATTGCATGTTTTAAAAATCCTTGTGGCACACCGGTTGAAAATCCAGCTCTGTAGATATTTTTATGTACTGTTTTGGAGGGAGTCCAAGTGTATGTTTCATAACAGTAACCATAGTAGAGGAAACAAGTAAAAAGAATTCCACCTAATTGCAAAGCAAACAAATGTGAACCCTGAGTCATGGCTTTTCTGCTTTTCTCCTTTCCTCCCCACCTACAGTGTAAACAAATAGCCACCTTGAAGTACTTTCACTGTAGAAAATAAACCTGGGTTCCTCATAAAAAATGAAAAAATAATTCTGTTGTCCAAGTTCGTTCTTGAAAAGAAATTGTTGTAATTAGATCCATAAAACTGTTGTTACTCCGAGACATATATTTCCATTCCACTCACATGGTGAATCCCAAATAAACATATACCATATATTATCAATAACTATCTTCAAACATAATTATAATCTGTCACAGCTGTGTCCTGGATGTTTACATTTCTTGAGTGTTACCATGTTTTTTGTTTACATTTACACGTTTCCACATTTAAAAAGAAAAAGGGCATTTGCTGTTGTTTGTAAGTGTCCCTTTTGGAAAAATGCCAACCATGTATAGGATTTACTGCCCTAAAGGATTTAAGTTCCTCTATCGAGGAATTTAAGTTTCTTGAGACAAAGGACAGTGTCTTACTCACTATGGGTTTTCTGTGCGGTACCGGGAATATTTAATAAGTGTATGTTGAGCAAACGACCTCTTCTTGCCCTTACTGCTATACATACATACAACTCGTAATTGTCGTGAACATGTACAACCCAAAGTAAGTTTTATATTGACATCTTTTATACCCACTTTCCACAGCTCCATGTGGCCCACACATCTGGCATTTTAACCACAATGCCATTCCATAGTATTTCTGTGCCACAGACTGCTTAACCACTCCTCTCCAGCAGCTGGGATCAGAGCGTCTACTCACAGCAGGGTTCTAATGTGTGCATAAAGCTAATCTCCAGGGATCTACTGCCTGAGGGTTCTCAGGGGAAACTAAAGTGGGGGGTCCTCCGAATATGAGTTAAACCATGAAATGTCTCATTGAAAGAAAAATGTGTCAAAGGGGAAGAGGCATTTCCCACCTAAGGGAATGGGTTTCATAGCACAGTACAACAAATGTCTGCAGTGGCATCATTTGATTTATTATAAGCTGAAATACTCTAAGCCTTAAGTTAAGATAAATATAAATGAATACACAACAACTATATATTTTAAAACAGACCAAGTTAAGTGAACTTCTCAGGTTCCCTAACTTACTCTTAAAAGCTGTGATTCAAGAAGTATCCTTTTTCTCCCCTAATACTAAAAAAAAAAAAAAGTATCATATCTGACCATGTTGGAAAAATTATTTGACTAAAATAACACTGACACAAAATAAAAATAATTTCTCAATATAAAAACAAAAGTATACAATTCAAAGAGCACTCCAACTTTCAAAGGTAGTGGAGGGTTAGACACCAGGAAGACTAGATTTACTTTTGAGGCAGACAGTCCCGTAGCACTGACTCACAGGATGGTGTAACTCCAAGACTCTGCTATAGACCAGGTATCCAAGGGGTGTATACAGAAGAGGGGTGGGGGGAGGCTGTTTGTCATACATTTGGGCTTGGCCATTCCAAGAAAAAGCCTGCAGTTACTGAGAGCTTGCATCTTTGGGGGAGGGAGGGGGAGAGTCATAAAAAAACAAGATTTTTATCAAAGTAAAAAAATATAAAGGTACCTTATACTTTGGTAAGGTTAAATTTAAAGCACCTTTTGAACACTGTGCTGGGACCCAGCAACTTGTTCTGTATATATTTTAATTATAAATGTTTTACGTTTTACCTAAAAGTTGAAAACCAAACTATCTTTATTTTTTATTCCATTTGAACCTATATTTTAATTACCAGATAATAATAACACATTTACAGTTTCTTTTTAGCAACACATATTAATAGTATTTAGAAATGTAGCATGCATCTTCAGTTTACATAAGACAAATTACACCTCATCGCCATGGGTTATGATACTCTTAACCACTCAGGAAAGCCACTTATCAACAAAGAAAGCTAAGACAATCGGCTAGAGTGCACAGACTGCATTCTTCTGCTTCGATGGTACATCCTGCTGGGACCAGCCTGATGTTAAAGGAATCAAGAACTACCTCACAGGGGCAGGCAAATATGGGAATATGTTAAATTAAAAACAAAAAAAACTATTATTCATACTTAAAATTGGTCTACTAATACCCAACCTGACCACTAGGTCAAAATCAATGAGACAACCATATCCAATCCATCATCCTGCTCAGTATAAATATTTCATTATATATTTTACCTACTGCATGTAAACTGGTAATATCAGAGAGCATTAGAGGAGGGAAAAAATGAATTAATGAAGCTATGGTTTGCTGAAGGGAGACTTTTATGCTTATTCTCTAGGAAGGCTGTAGCTCAAGAACACCATTTTCCCCCCACACTAGTTTATAAACAGGAGCCTTGGGCATATGATTGGCTCCTTATTGCCTTTTCTTACAGAAATATATCAAACAAATGTCCAGGGATTATTAGGTCAAGAAACTTAAGAGAAACCATGCTGACCCCAAAAGAATATTTATAGAATATTATCACATATTTTCATTTATCAATCAAATTTCGAACAATTTCTCTGCACTAGGCACATTTCCATGCAGTGGGAATACAATGACAGTTACAGTGTAATTTTGACATCCCGGGCTTCCCAGGGTAATGGAAGACAGGAAGGCAAACTATTTCACTTGCAGTATCTTTAGTACTTGAACAACAGTTAGAATGAGAGGCTATGAAAGACTTCTTGGAGAAGCTGATCATGTGCTATCCAAAATGACAAGCAGAGGTATTCAGTTCTACTAAGCTCTCTCGCTACTTATTAGAGTTTTAGCTCATACAATGCACTGGAGGAATATTTGCAACTCAATAGTGTCTGAGTTTATTAAAAGATGATTTAGTTGCAGAACTTTCTCTCATTTAGGTATAAACTTTGGGATAAAGACCTGTTTACTTATAAATAACCAAGAATAGAGAATTTTCTACAGAACTATTTGTTCAGAAGCTTGCCCCCAATTTTCACTATGTTGTAGAGACCAGCATTTATTTCTTTCATAAAGTATTTGAGGACTTCCATCCTGCCCAATTTTCTTCAGAAAAACATGCATAGGGCTTTAAGTGAAAACCAAGCTACCTTTAAATTTAAAAGACTACAGTCTCCTATACAGTGCAAACACAAACATCAAATTCAAATAATTTGCTAGCACCAAAAAAAATTAGTGTGGACCTCAGTTCTTATTACATAGTTCATTTTACAGTGATTCACCATGAGTAATTACACTTTAAAACTCACTTTCTTTAGAATGCTAGTATTTTTAAATGTTCATTCTTTAAATTCTAGACCTACTCATCATAATTACTACCTTCAAAGAGAAAATCGGGAGAGGTTTCATACTTGGTTCCCTTTGTGATTTTTCACAACCATACATAGTTACCTTTGTTAATCCCAGTTTTAAAAAAAGTTTTACTGTGAGTGTCAGCTGTCTGGAATTTATGCTGCACTTCCTCATTGACACAATGGCAGTAAAAATTCTTGCAAAACCTATTTCACTGATATGTGGACAGTGCTTACTGAATCTTCAGATTTATCTCTGATTAGCAGAAAAAGGTTTCAGTGCATTTTTTAAACATCCTTCCTGTATTGCAAAAGTTTAGTCATCTGATTTTGGAAGAACATTCTGGTAGGGAAACATGAGTTGACTCACTATAAACTATTACAAAAGCCTCCTAACGGTTCTCTCAGCTTCCAGCCCGACCCTCCTGCATTGTCATCCATTGTGCTGCCAGTTTCCTTCATGGCAAATCCGGTTATGTAATACACCCTACTGAAAAACCTTACCCAAAGAACTTTACCTGCAGGGCGAAGTCCAAACCCCTTAGCAGAGCATAGTAGACTCTTCCCAGCTGGTACCAACCTACCTTAGTTTCCCCTTGCCCCGCTTTCACAGAGACTGCCTGACGATATTCTCATCATTCCTAACAAGTCAGGTTCTTTCACCCCTCCATACCCTTGGAAAAACGCTTCTGCTTAGAATGGATTCCTATCCCTTTACTTGAACATTCACCAATATAGATCAGTTCAAATGTCACTTTCTCTATGGAACCTTCCCCAACATCCCTCAGATAATTAGCAAATGTGGTCACCCTTTGCCCCTCCAAAAGAACTGAGCATGGTGTTCATAGGAGTTCAATAAACACTGACTATAGTTTGAGGGCATACACATGGCTTAAATGAGGGGCTGCCCATAAACTGTTAAAGCCAGAGTTAAAAACCACAAGGATAGTCCATACATCTATATACAAGTATATAATACTCAGCATACATTAACATTACAAATGTAGTGTTAGTTATGCTTGAAAACACACTGAATCATAGATTACTAAAAATTCTGATGTATAAACTACTTCGCCTTAAATATTGGTAAAAGTTAACCATCCAGAATGCCACAGCAAAACACTCTTAACCAGAAAAAACTCAGTCGGTCCCCAGTCAATAAAGTCTCATTATCTGGAGCTTTAAAATTCCTGCAATGGGGCAAATTCACTTAATTGAAAAAATAATAAACCAAAATAAGAAAAAATGTAATTAGTCTCCTGAAGGTCAGCAGCCCAGCACTGAAATTTCCTGTCATCACCTTTGAACAATTCTTAAGGCAATGATTCAGTAAAAAAATAAAATAAAAAATCCATTCTCCATCATACTCCATAACTGATCAAGAAAATATAGCCATGCAAACAATTCAATACAAGAGCCAAAATAAAGTTGTGTCCAGAAAGAAGCTAGAGTGTTAGCAATTTGCTCCCACTACGTTTGGGCATCTCCAGTGTTGATACTTTACATATGCAAAGGAAGTGTTACAATTCAAAAGCGATTTCACATAAATCATGTAACTTTAGCAGCACAGAAATTATTTGTCCGGACTTAGAAACCCAGGAAAAATGCAGGTAAAAGACTGACCAAAGAAATACAGCACTTCCAAAAAGAAGTATTCTTACTACAACAAAATGGCCCAAGAAAAATGGGCACGCACACACCTTTATTCCATCACTAAAATTAGTCCACCAATGGGTGGACCCACTGGTGGCTCCGCTGATAAAATGAACGTCAAAATTTCCAGTTATGATAACCTGGACCAAAAGTTCCATCTCCCTGCCTCTTTCCAAGTGACATTAACTTCACAAGCAAGACCAAGCTTCAGTTCTCAAAACAGTTTCAACGTGAACACACCCTCGGCGCGCACCCAGGAGACTCCCCGGGGTCGGAGTCGGATCCAGAGTAGTCTGGAGAGAGTCTGGAGTACCCAGCTTTGAGCGAGATGGAGGTGGGGAGTACCGCAAAAGACTGTCAAGCAGGGGACAGATGAAGAAGAACCAGACAGAAGACCAGTGCCCACCCAGACGGATTTGGGGCGCCAGACACTGGACCTAGGGTCTGAGCACTATCCCCACACAGCTGGAGCGGCTCCGCCTCCCGACCCCGACTCCAGTAGCCAGGCCAGGCCCCTCCACTCCCAGGCACCTCGGGATAACTCCGAGGTCCCAGCCCTAGGAAACACCGATCCCAAAGGTCCCTGGGGGCGGACACCCACCTGGCCGAGCCCCACCAAGGACTGGGCCTACCAAGCCAAACAACAGCAACCACTGGAAGCGGAGGGTCCCAAAGGGCGATCCCGCGCGGGATCCCATCTCGGCGAATTCTGCAGGTTCTACTCAACATTCGACCGCTCCTGCGTCTGTCTGCTCCATCATTTCCCAACCCTGCCGGGGCCCCAGAGTTAGCAGGGATGCGCGCGCCCGGAACGAACACGCGCTCGCCACTGACGCAACTCCGCTCTTATCCGAGCTCGCTCCCGACTTCGCGCTCGCTACCGCTGACGTAGGGAAAAATCCAGTCCCGGGCGAGAGAATGGGATTGCTATCTGCCGGCTAAAACCCGCATTAGGCTGCCCCGCCCCTTCACTGTCGCTCCCGTTTCTACTCCCAGGCCCGCCTACTCTGGGGGTCGAGGGAACCTATTGGAGGAACCACTCAGAGCAAAAGGAGGAGCGTGTGACGCAGAAGAGGAATTGAGAGGAAAAGGCAAAGCACAGCCCCGCCCCCTGCGCAGCCCTTTATTATTGGTTGTCTGATTGGGGCGGAGCGCCGGGCTGCGCGTCCATTGGCTGTTTGGCAGCGAGGAGCCGGGCTCCGGAAAGAGACCCGACCAGGCGGAGAGCTGGGGTCCCCGATGCCCGCCGGGTTTGTGGTTGAGGAGGCCTGGTCTCCCGCACTGGGCCCGGGAAGATGGTGCTGGGTGGTTGCCCAGTGAGTTACTTACTTCTTTGCGGCCAGGCGGCTTTGCTGCTGGGAAATCTGCTCCTGCTGCATTGTGTCTCTCGGAGCCACTCGTACAACGCTACCGCGGAGCCGGAGCTTACATCCGCTGGCGCCACCAACCCGGAGTTCTCCGCGGGTGCTTCGAGCTGGGAATATGGCGACCCCAACTCTCCAGTCATCCTTTGCTCTTACCTGTAAGCTACCCAGTCGTTGAGAGAGGTGGAGATGGCGATAGGGCAAGGGGTGTATGGGTGTTGTGCTGGGGGGGGAGAAGGAGAGGGGAGCTGCTTTATTTTCTTCCGGACTTTCCAGCGGAGGACCTGATAGTCAACAAACGGGAGGTAAATATCATGACAGGTTTGTCACTCCTCTCACCCATGCAGGGGAAAACCTTGTGTGTGGGTGGCAGATTCTTTGGGATCCAAAAAAAAAGGAGACTAGAAAGGAATGGCGTCGAATAGCCTCCGGAAGAAGGGTACGAGGTTGTATCTGCTCCATCCTGCTCCCTTTTATCCGAAAGAGACTCCATCATAGGGACTGGTACTGCGTGAGATACAAATGAAGTAAATTATTTGTCCCTGCCCACAAGGTACTTCCTAGAAAAAAGTAATGCCACTACCATTGCAAAACCCTTCCATTGTTTTTAACATCTCTTTTTAGTCAAATAAGAAAAGGCGTTTGGGAAATGCAAAGAGAAGTGGGACTTCTTTGGTCTCAATTTTGCTCTCATAGGCTTGCAGCTGTTTACCTAGGGAAGAGATGAAGTCATGGCAGAACTAGAATCCACGTAGTGTCGTTTGGATGGCTGTCTGTTTGACCTTCCGTGCTCCAGTCTGATTGACACCATCTCTTGTCTTGGGGAAGAGTCAGGATGAAAGTAAAAGTTGAAGAAATGTCTCTTGCCTTGCCTGGTTTGACTGTATACATAGAAACAGCCATTTGCAAAAACCGTGTGGTGATCATGATTCTACTGATTTATAGACCTGATGAATTCATAGAATGTGAAGACCCAGTGGATCATGTTGGAAATGCAACTGCATCCCAGGAACTTGGCTATGGTTGTCTCAAGGTGGGTTTTTATTTTGTTTTATAAACAAACTCTTCCAGAAATGTATGAAAAAGTTACCGAAAAGTACAAGCCGTATAAAGAGTATGAAGTTACTTGTTTGTAGAATTCATTTAGGATGACTGTTGTTGGAAATTTCTGGCATGGCCAGGGTCAGTGACTGAACAAGACATTTAGTTTCCTCAGGAAGCAGCAGTCTCTGTGTTAAAACTACTCAGGTGCAAAGACCAAGCTGTCTTTGGTTCCTTTGACCATTGATGTAGATGGATTTGAAACTGAAATGTTACCCCTAACGGTCCTTCAAGGCATGCACTTTCTTGGGAGAGCAAAAGAAAGGCTTATGCACTTTCTAAAACTGGTGATGAATTGAGCAGTATGTCCATTACACGTGCATTAGGAGCAAATCTCCTCTTGCCAATTAACTTTCTTTATACCAGGCAAGCAGTTTCTACCATATGGAAACAAATGCGATTTATTAGTATATGTCTTTGCAGGGGGTCATAGCAATCGAGGAGAAGCCTTTAGAACCCATAGCCTCTTGGAATGGGGAGAAACTATCCATTTCCATTAATAATATTTCTAAAGCTAGATGCACCTTGCCTACTCAGACTCCCCAAAACCAGTGAAATTCATGTACTTTCTCTGCACTGTGGACTCAACCATTGTGTTATATTGTGCTGTATAATGCAAGTCAAGACACAGGTGTGACAGAATTATGGGAAAACATTCTTTGTACTAAATCAGACACAGGAATAAACCTGAAAGTAATAAAACTAAAAAGGCAACTCACACTGCAATCATATGTAAATAAATATTCTTAATACAGTGAGATTTTTGTTCTCTTGATAATTATTGATAAAAGTGTGAGTTAGTGTTGTATAGAGGTCACTTAGTTTTGCCCATTTAAATTAAAAACTGAGTTGATCCTGTCAAGGCACTCAAACTGTTACTTCCCCCGGAAGTACTAGAGGACTGGGAGTCCTTGGGCACCTGAGTTTCTGGGAGAGGTGCAAGGAGAGAGCATCGTTATTTCCTACTCCCTTCCCTTTGAGGAATGCTCCGGCAAAACTAGTAGTGAAGCACTAAACAAGGCAGCAGTACAGAATGGAGAGCTGTGCATTCTCTCCCAGAATTCAGACAAAGGGTCAGAGGGCCTGTTCTGAAGTTTGTTACTGAAATTTAAACATACTGTAGATGTACTACAAATCTCTGTTAATTACACATTCATGGCCTAAATAAAGTTATCAGTCAGTTGATATTCTGAACTCTTTCCTAATTATGTTCATTTATAATATACATAAAACAGAACTCTAGTACACATCAAGTTTTTAAATACCCATTCCCAAATGCTCGGTACTGTGCTCTTTTTTTTTGTAAATGAAGGATAATTAAAGCATTGTGTCCAGCTACTGTATTGTTCTTTAGCACAGCTTTCCCTCACCTTCGTTACAACAATTATCGTCCTGAGTCTGTTTTTAGTCATTAAGATATATTTTGTGTTACTTGCTTTGGCGAGGTTTTCTTTTTTCTGTTTTAGTTTCTTTTGCTTTGGTTGTCATCCCACAGTTCGGTGGTCAGGCCTACCGTGATGTGGAACACACAGCCGTCCAGTGCCGCGCCCTGGACGGAATTGAATGCGCCAGTCCTAGGACCTTCCTGCGAGAGAATAAACCTTGTATAAAGTACGTGTTACTTTAAGTGGGGTGGTCGGTACTTGGATGAAGGTAGAGCTGTTTCCCTTGTCATCTCTTGATATAAATTTTTCTTTCACCTTGAGTGTTAAATTAAAGGATTACTGCTATGCATAATCCATAAACGAAGGCGATGTAGTTCTCTAATAGAGATGGCACTGGACTGAAGACTGGAGGCCATTAATTCTAAATGTCTCTTTCGCCAACTAGCTAAGTACCTTCGGGTGCTCACAGTCTGTATCCCCTCATCTAGAAGATGAAGGAGTTGGACTAGATGATCTAGCTCTAAAATTCCCATTATAGGCGTAAATTCTGTGAAAATAGCCTTAGTATTTCAGGAAGAAAGGTTTTATTATGAAAAGTATAGGCCTTTGTCTGAACTTAAGTGTATCTTCAAAGAATTAGCATTATATCTGCAAACTGTTTGAAGGCACAGAATTTACTTACACCATTTGCTAATTAAGGGTCTGTGACTGTGTTCAGTGATGATATTAAAGTAACAGCAACTGAGTATCACCGCAGTATGTAAGACACACGTCTCTATGAAGATGCCCCCATTTTTAGTTGCCACAAGACCGCACAAGTATATGGAGAGCAGCGCTCATTTAAGGGAAGCCGACGCTTCCTTAGAGAACTGCATTCAGAGCTACAGCCTCAGGAGCCTGTGCAGGGAACAGCGGGCGCCCAGACTCCACTCCTTCCAGGAGGCCTTTGTGCTAATGTGCTTGATCACTTCTTGCCCAGTCCCGTCCAGCTCAGTATTTGTCTTACAGGTCCTCCACATCTTAGCAATTACGCGTTTGAGATCCTAGACCAACAAGAGATCTGGAGGCGGGTAGGTGGCAAGAGAGTGAGAGGCCACAGAGGGACTGGCTGCACCATCTTTTCACTTTCTTTAAATTCACTGATAAAGGGTTTTAATTTTCATGTGGTAAACATCTTCCTTTTCATTCCTTTTGTCTAGGTATACTGGACACTACTTCATAACCACTCTGCTCTACTCTTTCTTCCTGGGATGCTTTGGAGTGGACCGTTTCTGTCTGGGACACACCGGCACAGCAGTAGGGAAGCTACTGACACTGGGAGGACTCGGGATCTGGTGGTTCGTTGACCTTATATTACTTATAACTGGAGGGCTGATGCCAAGTGATGGCAGCAATTGGTGCACCGTGTACTAAAAAGAGCTGCTCTTACGGCCCAGGGAGACCAGCCTTCTGAATTCATCTCTGCAGGCTCCGAACTCTTCCTTGACGTCAGGCCTGACCATCACTTGCCCCCTTTGGAGGGAATGGCTTTGGTTAGGAAGGCTTCGTAGGACCATGGATTTTCAACCCAGATTTCACCTTGCAAACTAGAAATGACAAGCAAACACTCTTGCAGGAACCAAGTTTAAACCCTTCCTTGTGTACAAAATATAAAGGCTAACAACTAACTTATAAGCTATGGAACGGTTTCTACACTCTTTGTTTCTGTACATGGCTACACTTTCAGTTCTTTGGAGCAAGTGGACCCAATGGGATGAACAGAGTGAGTATTTTTAGCCTCACGATGCCGTTCATGATTCTGAGGCTCATGCAGAGGAGAACCGAAGCCAAACCAATGAAAATCTTCAGTGGCAGTAGAAATGGCCATGCAGTTTAATACACACTGAAATTCCAACTTTCTAAATTTAAACCGTATTATAAATTTTGCCAACCTTGAATGCTGTTTGGGTATTCTCAGGATGTAGAGTGAAACTCAAAATTATATTTGTTTTGCTAAAAACTAGGCGATTGAAGTGAACTACCCTGTTAATGAACCCTATAGTTTCTCCATTATTATGCTTAAGAGGCATTGTATACGTGGAAATATATATATACACATGGAAATAATTTTTTATTCCATTATGGTTTGAGAGCCAGCACTATTAGACCTGTCTGGGTTAGGCTGTCCTCTCAGCAGAATTTTCCTTGTCTAAAAAGTAGCATTTACCAGTTTAGGAAGCTCATGTTGTAAGCTGGCAAAAAAAGATTTCATACAAATGATTATAAAACTGTTCTTCAGGATTGGGTAGGATAAGGTAAGGAGCATCATGCTCTTGAAAACAGACTCTTACTCCAAGGATATTATTACTGAGTGACGGGTAGATTTGGGGTGGGATTTGTGGGGAAAAGGAGAACCGGAGTGCTTTCTGTAAAAATAAGCTTGATGCCAGAAGCTCTCACTGTGGCTGCAGCAGTCAGCCATAGAGAAAGAGACACAACCGGACTCACATTCCCAGATCACTGCAGAGCAAGGGAATGTTTTGACCAGTAAGTGGTTTTATAAACTTAGTTCCATCCTTTGCAATCCAAGTTAAAAAGAACTGTTAAATACAAAGTAAAAGAACTTTATAGATAAGTCAACTAAGATCCTGCTATTTGGAATAACTTACAAACTCTAGAACCAACCAAGGTAGAACTGTGCAAAGTTTAGTTTCATAAGAATTGGCTTAAAGATCAAGAGTCACAGTTAAAATAACTCTGGCTATTCTCCACCGTTACAAAATGGCTTTCCTAAAAGTTTCAGCTTTATTATCCCTGGTCAGTATGTTCGCTGTTCTTATATTATTAAATGGTGGCAATTGTGTAAAAATTGAAACAGCTTATTTTGTTCTGTCTTGAAAGTTCTGTACCACACTGACCTTAACCTTCTCCACAACAGTAGTAATCGGTAGGTTTTTATTCATATTCTCTAGACTTTAAGGCAGTGGTTTTTAAATTGTAGGTCACAGGGAAACTGGACCCTCTCCCCTGAAAAGTACACAAACACATAAAATTTTGCATAGATGTCATATTAAAAAACTCACTTCTAAGGGAGGTCCAGAAAACAAACTAAAATTAAAATCTTATCCAAAATAATATACCACCATAAGCCACAAATTCCACCCCATCTCACAACTTATTTTTGTTAAATTTCCTTAAAGAGCATCACAAACCCATCAAAAGCTATTTTCTTTAAAAAGAAAAAAAAAACACTTGGGCAGCTTTCAGGCTCAAATCATTTATGTCTCCAGGAGGAAGAGCTTGGGTAAAAAGTCAGGTCTATAATTTATTGAAGTATCTGTTTTATAGAAGCCCTTCTTACAGTCAGAAAAGCTGTTGGAGATCAAAGTTGTTTCCACTGCTAGAGTAATAACTTGAGAATCTTTAATAATCTGTAACAATCCACAGTTGTCAGCTTCAGTTTGACTTATACATGACATCTATCCTCTGTATCCATAAGCCCTGTCCAAATACAATACAACCTGAGAAACTGATTGCGTAAGGGAATATTAGTAAAAGTGGTTATTTCCTTTGCACTCTGGATTCAGGTTGTTCCTTAATAATTGGTAGATAGGTGTGTGTGTGTGTGTGTGTGTGTGTGTGTGTGTGTGTGTTCAGCTTCCTGACTCCAGCTGTGACTGGGGACCCTCCCTGGGACTGGGGAAGGGGGTGACTGTGGATGCTAAGCTCCTGGGTGCAACAGGGCTGAGTGACACTCCCCTGCTTCCCAGGAGCTTTACAGAAAGGTGGTGCCCCACCACTGCCTGGGCTCCCCTGGGCCCAGCAGGACAAGAAGAGAAGGAGCACCTGGCTCCCACCGTCTGTGCCACCGTCACTCATTTCAACAGTGTCCAGCTGCTTTGAAGACTGGAGTGTGACAGCCGGGGACAAGGCCAGAGTGGTAGAGCACAGATCCCAGTGGCCAAGGTGTACCAGGGGAGGGCCTCAGGTCCCTCAGCAGAGTTCTGGAAACTCCTCTTTTTTGGAGAATTAGGTCTCCAGCTTCCCAGCTGGTTCCTGCAGTTAGGACTCAGCTTCTTCCAGGCTGGTGAGTGGACAGGAGGACAGGGCCCTGTGGCTCCTGCGGTCTGCAGTACACTGCCTTTAAAGGGGAGGCACCCGCCTGCCCGGCCCAGGGAAGGCCAGGCGCCGCAGGGGATGACTGGACTTCAGCCCAAACTGTCAGACCTAGGAGGCAGGTCTGGATACATCGTAGGACCACCACTGTGTGTGTGTGTGTGTGTGTGTGTGTGTGTTATCCAGTTTGTGGCTATAGAGAAGTTTTCAAATACTAAGTGTCCTGTCAAGGTTAAATTAGAAACTGGCTGTTTTTCCGTTGTTCCTATCTTTAAATAAAATGTTATCAGCTTCCCAGACTTCCTGGCACTACGTCCTTCCACTGGCTCAGTAAGGCCTCTTAGCAGCAGTACCAGCCCCAGCCTAATGGTCCCTGAACGTGTGTGTAAGCGTTCATTTTCCAGTATAAGAGTGAGATCCTAAAACCGCTTGCCATCTTTGGCACATCTTCAATACAAACCAGGTAATATAGCCTTGGTTTTGTTAAATAATTTCTCTTTGTAGCAAGATACTTAATCGATTATTTCAGGTGTGACTGTCAGGATCAAAGCGTGTCTTCCCCGACGAACCGTGACTGAAAGGGAATCATTGTCCTTAACAGCCTCGACGACATCGGTTGTGGTGGTAACTGGATGCCCGTTTATGCTGACAATCACATCATGGTCTCTCAACCCAGAGCTGGGAAAGGGGAGAAAGGATGGTGAAAGTCTGGGAGTGTTACTTATCCCCAGCCAGAGTGTAATGTCTGTCTCCTGGGGCACTACTATTTTGCTGGCAGTAAACATACCAAGCAAGAAATCAGAAATAGCCTCCATCCTTTCAAATATAAGGATTGTCCTAAGCTCTGCTGTGAAATCACCTGGAGGACACAATGTACATACCTTTATAAAATTAATATTCTACCAGAATTGTGTGTAAGATATTTACTCTTCCCATATATTGGATTTGGTTTGGAGTAAGGAGTTTAGCTTTTAATTTCTGTTACTCTCTGACTTCTGTTAACCTCGAGCATATGCCCAGTCTTAGGAGCAAACATAAAAAGTCCAAATAATATAATTTTCCCCAGACAGCTACACTCCGATCAGCCTACCTGCTCCATCTTCAACCAGAGTTTACGGAACGAGAGTATGTTGAGCTACACTATGAAAACCTCTGCTCCCAGTAAGTAAAAAACCAGACACCCTTCCAAGTCTAAATATTTAAGACTCTAGTTCTGGACCAGACTTGAGATTTTATTGAGTCTCCTACAAATTTGCTTCACTTCGAATGTGAAGTGGAAGAGAGAAAAACCACCTCCAACACTGGAATAAATATACAGCCGTGCTGTCGATTTGTCTGAAAGTCAAAAATAGGCTGGACGAGGGACATAAAATTAAATGATTTCAGGAGATATCCTTTAAGAGAAACAGGAAACCCAAGGAAGAGTAATAGAAAGGATTACCAAGATATGTGTTTATTAAAAAACGAGAAATTTAAAGCAACAGGATGTGAAGAAAAGTTTAAAGGTAGATAGATCTAACAGCATGGAAAGCCTTTAGAACAAGGTTAGTTCAGGAAGAGGACTGGGACAAGGTACGAAGAAGGAGCTTATTCCTGGTAGTTCTGGAAGTGGAAAAGAAAGAAACCTGCAAATTGTTACCGAGTGCAAACTATGCTCCAAGTATGAGGAAGTGGGGCTCAGACAGGATAAACATCCCACAGCGTGTAAGAGGCAGAAGTAGGATTTGATCCCTGGTCTCAGACTTAAAAACCCACTTTCCTGGCACTCAACGTCTGCCTTTCAGAAGCAAGAAGAGCAGCCACAAAAGCAGGATAGCACAGGGGTTAAGTCAGGTTCCACCTCCTCGCTGTCTGTGTAACTCACGTTAACCTCTCTACACCACAGCTGCTTCCTCTGTAACGTAACGCCTATATCGCAAGACTACTGTGGGTGAAACCCAGCATATAGAACACTTAAAATGGTACCTGACATAAAATAAGTGGATAATGAATGCCAGCTGTTGTTACTGTAATTATTGTCATTAGTCTTAGGTATAAGTGGATGGAGCCAGAACAGATTTCTGGGTTAGCAGTAACATCAAGCAAGCAGCAATTCCCACATTTATCGTGCATCGCATTCCGGAGATCTTATTCAGAATGCAGTTTCTGATTCAGTGGTGAGTCTGTCATTCTGCATTTCTAAAATGCTCCAAGTGATGCTAAGGCAGCTGGTCTACAGACCATGCCCTGAGTAGCAAGGACTTGGAGAGCTGAGATAGCTCTGGCCTTGAACCAGAAGTTAAAAATAAGGGGGAGGGAGGAGACCACGTAAGTCTGGAAAAGCCTGTGACAAGCCAGATTTAGTAACACGAGACCTAACACTTAGCTATTCTGGACAGGTAGTACCCTCGAGTTCCTTGCCCCCTACTGAAAGAGCTGCCGTAATCTAAACAGATTATCGAACTCTTGAAAAGCTGACCAAGAGATACAGTGACAGAGAGATACTGAAGAAGTTTGAGGAAGCCAGGAGAATAATGGTTGGACAAGCCACCTCTTCCCTCAGTAGTTGTATAAATGTTCAAAACAACAGTAAAGTTCGCTGGAAGATCTTCTTTGGAGAGAATATCTACTCTAACCTCTGTGCTATTCACTTTATTTATTCCTTTGTTCATTTGTTTAATGCCGCCCTCTAATATTGTCCTCCAGCGTTCAAAGAAAAAGGTATTTTAAGGTACCTAAAACATGTTCTTAAACTTTTAACACTTTAGATTCTTCTGATTCTTAATAACGAAGGTATTGAAAGGGTAGACTTGGGGATCCTAGAAAAAATAATTTAAACTTAGGCTCTTAACTCATATCACACATTCCCAGGCTACAGAGAGCCACTTACAAAAACAAAGGCCCTTACAGTACATGAGTCTAAATCAGCATTACTATCCAGTAGAAATGTAAGGGAATCCACATATGTTATACTTAATTTTTAATTTTCTGGGAACCATATTTTTTTTTCAAAAAATTTTAAACAGATGACACTAATTTTTAAAATCATAACTTATTTAACTCGACAGATCTAAAATGTAATTTTAACAGGTCATGTTTTACTAATCATTGGCATGTATTTTACACTATGTTTTAAGTGTTTGAAATCCACTAGAAATAGCACACAATGACACCATCTCGTACAGTGCAATGACTACAGTGAAAGGCAGTCCTCCCCATGTCCCACCTTCCCTGCCCCCCCACCAAAAAACCAAGTGTGTGCAATGGAAAAATACTTCCCATGCTTCTTTATTTAAATAAAGTAAAATTAAATAAAATTTAAAACTCAGCCCATCAGTCACACCAGCCACATCTCAAATGTTCAACAGCCACGCTTGGTGGGGGATCCCTGAGCCGGACAGCCTCCATCTGGACCCCGCACACATTTCCCACAGCACTCATCTAGGCGGGGACTGAGCTGCTCTCACCTTTCCGCCGCAGTTCCTTGAATCACCTCGTATACAAAGACCCCAGAACTCACAGCAGGAAAATTTGGATCTTGCCTTTTCATTTCCTGAAGAAGGCTGCGAAAAGGAAGAAGAGTTTTTCCATAAACATAAGAAGCACAGTGAATTGACAGGAGTCCTGGGCAAAGCCTTCGAAGCTCAGTAAATATTCTACTTGTTTTCTCAAGGCTCAGAGGAGCTGGAGAGGCTTCCATCAAGTGAGTCACACTTATTCTTCACTGGGGGCACTCTGACTCTCTATCGAAAGCCTGGGACCACTGGACGTTATAAAATACAGGCACAGTGAAAGAAACGACTGAAAGTACAGAGAACGCTGGCGCAGGCTGAGGCCGATCCGTGCCCCGTGATAAACAGGGTCTGTGGCCCAAGAGCACCCAGCCGTAATCCAGACACTTCCATTTCCCTGTCAAGACTTTCCAGCTATGGCTTTTGCTTCTGAAAAAGAAAAAAAAAAAAACAGACATATTCAAACCCATGCTTACTTCAAAGTGAGGGGCAACATTCGCAGGCCCAGATATTTCTTCTGTGAAAGAGTCTTTCCTGAAAAGGAAAAGGATACTGTGTTACCATCAACAAAACTTCTCTGTCAGCAGGTCTTAAAAGACCCTGGAGTCACAGGAGATTTTTACTGTCATAGCTGCCTTCTCAGGCTGTCAGCTGTAAATATGTGCCTCGGAGAACCTGTGTCATCAATACAGACACTCCTCCCACCCACCTCCCCACTTCTACCCTCAGGTTTCCTATCCACCAGAGTTCAATCAACATATTCCTGGGTACAGTTCATGCCTGGTTTTGTGCCTGAAGCCCACATTTCTGCCCGAACCACCATGAGGGGAAGCAGGCACCAGTGACTTGGTATGCCACAGAACTGTCACCACAGTGGATTGAGGGCTCCTGGAAAAAAAACACACACACAAGAGGAAGAAGTCGTCCTCACTCCCCTTACCTTTCAACTGGCGCTCATGGAAATCTGCCAAGAACTGTCGAATTCGATCTGAGGGAATTGCAAAGGAGATCCCTGCGGTCACCTTCAGGGTATTTATGCCAATCACATCACCATCCTGGCAAGGGAGGACATATTGTGCAGTCACTGAGTTGTGCAAACTGAACAAACAGCAAAGAGTGAAGCCAGTGGCTTCGGTCAGAGCTCAGAAGGGCTAGGAAATGTGTGCTTCTTCAGTCGAGATCAGTGGGTGTTACCTTAGAGGGCCAAGAGGGTGGTAGGAGAACAGAGGGGACCTACATGTGCAAATTCTCACTGAGGAATTTTTTTTTAATCTTGGGCTCACTTTTTCTTCGCCAAATGACACTGATTTTGAATGTGAGCCACAGTTTATTATTTCACCCAAACAAGAAGACAAGGAGTACCGTATTATTCGGGCCATAAGACGCGCCTAGGTTTTAGAGAATAGGAAAAAAATTTGTGAGGCAAAAAATGTTTAATGTAAAATATTTAATAACATAAATATTAAATATTTTTATTAATACTTATGTCAATAAATTTAATATTTAATAAATATGTTGTGTTATTTATTTAATATTTAATATAAATATTAAATATTACAATATTTCACCAATGTAAATGTAAACAGGACTCAACAGTAGCATTAACAACCATTATTCCTCCCAAATGTGGGGTGGGGGGGTGAGAGGGGGTGCGTCTTATAGTCCAAAAAATAAGGTATTTACCTTTTCATCCTTTAAGTGAAGCTAAAAATAAACACGGCAAAGACAAAAAGCTGTTCGGTTTTTGGCAACACTTCCATGAAACTATTCGGAAGAATTGGTAAATTGACTCTGGAAACAAGCTCTACTAAACCAAAGCTATGGAGTGAGAAACACTTTCCTCTTCATGCACTTCATCATCCTGCAGCCTTTATTAGGTGACAGAAAGGATTTAAGAAATCATATTATTTAACGAAATATTTCATCCCGTGAGAATACAGATTGTAATTCAGTAGGTCTGGAGGGTGGCCGGAAATTCTGCATGTGATCCCTGGTCTAGGGAATCATTGTGTACTGGAGAAAGAAGGCACACAAAATTGCATGCAATGTTATGAGTAAAAACGCTCAACCACTTCACATACAAATTCATCCTCCTACAAGCAAGTGTAATATGTAAAGATGAACCAGAACCCATCAGCTCAGAAACTCAGAGAGCATGACACATGATCACAGGCTGTGCCAAACAGCACTGCCCTCTCATGTTTCCACATGCGTCTGAGCAACGAGGAATGCTGGCATTTCCACTATGGAGACTGAATAAAATTTAAAAGTTAAATATGTGACAGAGCAGTGGATTTGCGCTGTGGCATTTCTGTCATCGAAGAGGCTCAAGACTAGAAACCTGGACAGACCACATCATTAAATCAGCATTTTAGGATGAGAAACAGTCCTTCACAGGCGGCAGCAGGGGGCCTTCAAGGACATACATTACACTGTTGGTTGTTTGACATGGATCTGGGCAAGTACCCAGGACTTTGTTAACTATCCAGTGAACACAGAAAGCATGCTGAAGAGATGTAAATAAAGCATTAGTAAACCCTGATGCTCTCCGTTGGGTGAGACCACATGCCAGGATGACAAATCCACTGCAGATCTGAGATTCTCCTAACTCTTTACGTAAGATGCAGTCACAGAAAAGCATCATGCCACAGATTTCTCCACTTGGATCAGTCTGCACCATGGAATTTATGAAGTCTTTAAAAGGAAAAGACATGAAGCAGCAAGGAAAGTGGCCACTTACCAAGTTCACCAGAGGGCCCCCAGAATTTCCGTGCTGAAGACAGAATTTGAAAAAGCCATCAGTACTTTTCTCCTTGTCAACTATTCATGGTTCCTAAACAGGTTTACTGAAAGCAGCCTGCTCTAGCAAACCCCTGTACCCCCAAGACAGGCAGAGTTGTCCCCCCCTGCCCCCATCATTATCATCAATACTGAAGTCACTGCAGGTAAAGAACAACAGCAGAAGGACCCCCACTGCCTGCAGCAGGGTGAGCTCTCTGACAGACCCTAACAGACCCCCCAACATCATGGATGCCAGTTATCATATCAAACAGGCTGAACCCTTAACTGCAAGGCATTCCATCCCTCTCATAAGGATCTAACTGAACTCCGGACATCGCCAAAAGGCCAGAGGAGAAGAAGGCACTCTGAAGTGTTCTCCTCATCGCACTTCTAGTACCTTACGGGCTCACAGTGGCCCTCCCAAGTGACTTACATTAATTATGGCATCGGTCTGGATATAGTCCATGTCTGAATCCTTCAGCCCTAGTTCTCTTCCCTCTCGCTGTGTAGTGCTGACAATTCCTGCAGTTACTGTGTTCTGCAGAGAAAACGGGCTGCCCAAGGCCACCACGAACTCTCCAGCCCGCAGGTCAGATGACCTTCCCAGCAGCAGCACAGGAAGGTCAGTCTGCACAAGGGCGAGGAGGGGTGGGGAGGGCAAACCGAGAAGAGAATCAAGCGGTGTTTGTGTGCGACACATGTACAACACAGTCTTCGTCTGCGGGCATTTACAATCCAAGAATCTCCCCCAGACTCTCACTTCTCAAGATGGTTGGGATCGTCTCTAAAATCTAAAAATACTGCTTTGTAGAAATTACTATAAATAAACCACAAGTGAAGCAACTGAAGAACATGAACTGACATTAGCAATTTACTTGGCGCCAGTCCAGCTCAAAAGTTTACAAAGTTAATTGGCCACCAAATAAATAAATAAATAAGACCGCCCAGAGCAGCTCCTCTCAAACGAGTCACCTAGGGAGCTTAAGAAAACTCAGATTCTGACTCAGTAGACCTGGCTGGGATCCGAGACTCTGCGTTTCTAAAAATTGCTTGGATAATGGCAAGGCTGCTACTGTGCAGACCACCCTTGATAAAACAGGACCTCAAAGTATCCCTTATCAGCTCTGAAATCATTGCGATCATTCATGGTACTCTAAGAGAGTACTCTAAGGTAAATAAATTTCCCAGGAGCAGCATCTGTTGAAGAAGGTGGTGAAGAAGAAGAAAAAAGACTGCTTTATAGTTCATAGAAATTATTATGGGTGTACTGGCTGGCATGGAAGAAAATGAACAAAAGAGGGAGTAAAAAAGACAGAAAAGAAGGAAATTAGAAAACAGCATACACTAGGGGAAAAGATGTGGCATGGGTGAAAATGGGGTGGGGTAGAAAATGTGAGCAAATTGATGAAAATCCCCCCAGTACACAGGCTCTGACTCAGCCCTCGCATACTCACATTCGGCTCGATCTTAATCAGTGCGAGATCCAATTTATGGTCAATGTCCTTGACAGTGGCTTTATACTGGACCCCACTCTGGAGCTCTGCCTGGATTCGCTGCCGGTTGGTGAGGACATGGGCATTGGTAACAATGAGCCCATCCTCAGACACGATGAACCCAGAGCCACTGGATGCAGGAATATCCTCCCCACTGAGAGGGGACCTGTCTCAGCAAGACAACAGCATAAGCAGAGGGCAGGGCAGTGAGGGCACCCACCGCAGTCTGGAAACCTCGCGTTTATCGAGCACACCTGCAGCACAGTTTTCTCATACATTTTACCTTTCCCTGTCTGTGTTTTCATGTTCTCCATGCATAATTGGACTTCGCAGGTTCAGTGGCCACTGAGGGCTGACTCCAACTCTCCTTTTCCAGGGACTCACCCTTCTTCAGAGTGGGTCAGAGTAGCAACCTTCGAAGAGGCCTAACCTAACCTAACCACCTAATCGCAATACTGTGGGCAAAAGTAGACCTAGTGGAAAATCAGGACCTAGTGCCAAATCATTTGGGAGGACTTAGGCAGGGATGGAGTCCAAGAAGTCTGTTTGCTGTTTAGGTTTCACTACCAACTGGCCTTGTGGCAGGGGATTTCCTCCCAGGGCAGTGAGGGGCTGAGCAAGATCACCCACATGCTTTCTAGCTCTTGCACTCGACATTTAATTTGGTCTGTGGGAGGTGAGGGAGAGACAACTCCCAGCCGTCTAAAGTGCGCAGGAGCTCTCAGATTTGGAAATCAGAATCCTTATCCCTTCAACGACCTTGACCAGGTAATTGCACCTCTTTGGGTCTCATGATTTTTACCACTACCTGATGCTTAATTCGGGGCCTGGAGCAGAAAATCAGCGGGTAGCTCGCGGATGACCTCCTCCTCCCTCCTTTACCTGCGAAACAGCAGCAAGTGAACCACAGATGGCGCCACCTTCTCAACCACCTCTGCGATGAAGTTGTACTTGCTCCTGAGCCAGCCTGCGCTTCTGGTCCCTGTGAAAAAATGCTCCATTCTTGGGGGCAATGGGACCCTCGCCTCCTGACCCTCTCGGGTGCGATCTCAAATCTCTCAGTCTCTCCCCTGCGTCTCCCTCCACCTTCTCTCCTCTTCTGCTCTTCAGTCGCCCCCATCAGTGTTTTTTCCCTGCGATCCCTTAAAGACACAGGGCTTGAGGGAACCTGACCCCTCATCCCGGTAGGCAAAGGAAGGAGGGAAGGAGGGGGAGAGAGGGAGGGAGGAAAGAGAGAGAAAGAAAAGAGGAAAAAAGGTAGGGAGGAAGACGGAAGATGGCCTTTAACAGGTGTGGGGAGGAAACTGGGGGGAAAACCACTAAGGAACTGGTAGAGAGACACCTAAGAGGGGAATAAAATCAGGAACGAGTGAAATCCCTAAGGCCAATAGAGAAGAGTAGAGCCCCTGGCGAGCTGCGTGATTGAAATACATTCCCTTGGAAAGTCCCAAAAGTGCCCTCAGAGCACGGAGCCCTGACACTTACCTGGATCCCGACAGTCTCCCTTCTGCACTGGCAGGGCCGGGAGTGCCCCACGGCGGCGCGCTGCGCGGTTCTCAGCACGGAGCGCACATAGGCTGGGGTAGGTGCGCCCGTCGCTGCCGCACACAGCCGCCCCAGTCGCGGGGCAGCCGCAGGTGCCCAACCGGGTGCCACCCAAGCGCTGGAGACTGAATGGCGCGCCGCACTGCAGCCCCGGGGCACAAGGCCGGCTGAGCGCCCCGCCGCAGACCTCGCCCTCGGCCGCAGCGCACACGCGGCAGCAGCCGCAGCCGTCCATCACGGGCCCCGCAGAGCAGGTGGGCAGCGGGGGACAGCGCATTGGCTCGCAGACCGCGGGGCAGAATGGAGAGCGCCACGTCCTCCGAGCCTCCACCCCAGGAACGGGCACCGGGGGCAGCAGCAGCCATAGCAGGAGGAACTGTCCGAGCCCAGCTCGTCGAAGCCATGGTCTAGTCATCCTGCTCCCTTCTTCCTCCCACTCTTCCAATTGCTTTACTCGGGAACCGCAACCGCTCTTAAATGACCAACACTCTGCCCCGGCTAGGGTGCCGCCTCCACCAGTCTCCGACTTAAGGGGCAGAGCCTGGCAGACCTCTTGGCACACACACCCACACATCTTCCCACCACCCGTCTCTCCTGGAGGGCCACACCCACCCCCACCCCCAGGCCGTGATGAGCGGTCCCCAGCCCTACCCTGAGCGGGGACCTACTTCGTGAAGTCCGTGAAACCAATAGGGGCAGACTGACAGAAGCCATCACCCATCCAAGGTCAGCGTTAGGAAAACACACCGTATTTCAGTATTTCACATGGTTTTATTACAAAACAAGCAACGAAACAGTTTTAGAAAATTATTTTTTGCTACATACCAATTCAGAGATCACATAAAATGAGAAGCGTAACAGTTTCCATGCACTCAGCTCAGGGCTCACAGCGCGAGCGCATTCACGGCGGAAACATACTGGTTCAAACACGGAATCATGCCACACCGTCCTAAGCAGTAGGGAAAGGGTCAGACAGCTCAAAGGGAATAAGGCAAAAAGTGACCTTGATAAAAAGGTTTAGTAAACTTGTCCATTTCTGACATGTGTTCAACATTTTTAAACACAGCTGACTTGGGAAACTCCATTTCCAAAATATTTTTACATACATATGCCTGTTTATCTGGTTCACAGTGAAAACAAACCTCAAATCCCACTGCTCAACTACTGAGCCTGCTATTTTTTTTATTGGGTCCTTTTAGCCTATGTCAGAGCAGTTATGCTCAGGAAGAGGAAAAAAAACTTTTGCTTCAAGTGAACTCCAAAGCTGGACCTTACATTTACTGTTTCTCATGGGAATCTTCCAGCAACCTGCCCAGAAACATGTGTAATTCCAACATTCTGACCTGAGGTCACTCTATTCAATGCATGTTTATGATGTCTCACAGTACGCAAAAGGCCCAATTGTGTAGCAACCATCAGCTGACTTGAGATAGCAAACCCTTAAATAAGCTTTGCATAACAGTGGATGGTGAGCAGCTCAGCTATTGGGAAGACCACTTGAAATACTGTTACGTATAGTGAGTCAAGACCCCGCCAAAAGTCTTATGAAAAACAGCACAACTCAGAGGTTTTTTTATTCCACAAAGAAAATGCAGTACCTTTCTCGGTTCCTTTTTTTTTTTAACTCAGATTTATTCCAGAGCCTATGAACTTAACTACTAACCTACAGTGCATCCTCACCCTATTTTTTCCATTTGGTTCCATTTTACACATTTAAAGCCAAACGCTTTGGTCGTACTACAACATCTTTGGCTCACATGGATAATGGCATCGAAAGGCTGTGACGGGAAACTGGCCAGCAGGTAAGAAATACGGACACAAAAGGAATTCTGAAATAAGGTTTGGGAATGAGAGCGCTTTCAGGCTTCAGCTGAAGACAATTCTGTTTCTCTAGTGTTGGAACTACACTAGCAATGTTCCGACTGGAAATTCCCAAGTAGTCGCCAGCCAGGGTCCTTGTTTTTCCCTCCGTCGTGATAATACAATCTGGCACTGTAAGTATGTTTCATTTAACACATTCTCAAAATAGACCTTACTGAATAAGAAACGTATTAGCTTACTTGATGGCCAATTATTTTAGCAGTAGTAATCTAACAGAGAGTTTGATTTTTAAAAGAGAGATGGGTAGATTTTTATAATGTAAACACCAAAAGACTTTTATAACTGAAACTCTTCACGAGATAGGGAATGTTTAGAGATCTCCAGAGTCCCTGATTTATTTTCATTAGTTCAGTATCACTTACTGTGCACTTTCTTTGATCTAGCCAAATAATTTTCGGGAGGAAAACTGAAATATGAAACCTGAGACGAGGAGCTTTGAGAATTTGGAATGACTTCTTGAAAGCAGGCTACTTGAAGTATGTGGTAACCTTGACTACTCACAAATAAATAATTCCCAAAATGTGGATTTCTAAGGACAAAAGTACACAAGAGCCTGCAGAAAAGAGAGAGAGGGTGGGGGAGAGAGAGAAGGATGCAGTAGCAGATGTCCGCGTTTATACCAGGACCGGGAGGCCACACGATGCCACCGAAGGACAGCTTCGACACAGTGCGGTCAAGAGCCATTTTCAATGTGACGCCGACTTCCAGGAAGCTGTAGTTCTGGGGGAAAAAACGTTAAGATTTCCCTCAAGTCACTAAGGATTTTCCGGTCACATCTTTTTGCCTCTGCATTCGATTTGGACATAAGGAGGGAAAGGGATTTCCTTAGGTGAAAAAGCTTCTTTTAGCCTCTTCTGCTAGTCATTAATTTTTTAATTTAAAGATATAATTAGTTGATCTAGCTGATAAAAGTCATAGACAGAAATGAGTTATGTTTTCTCTCCCTGTAGGGGATCCTGATAAGTTCCCGGTAGCAGTTCACCATGTAAGCTGGACAGAAAAATCCTGCCAGGGACGCCAGAAATAGTATCCTTTTGTCCAATGACACACCCAAGGCACACCCTGAAATTTGGGTGGGAAATGCCATCTATGCTCTTCTACCTAGGAAATCTCTAGTTGGTGATGCATAGCCTCTACATCAATGTTTCTATGCAGTTTCTATTCTATTAAAAATATAAATACCTATCAAGATTATCTTTGCATCTCTCTGCTCTTAACTACATGGAACCGCTTCAGATTACAAGGTCAGGTCATGCAAATACACAAGGTTTCATTCAAAGGGTAACACAAAGAATAGAAAGAAAGCAACCTGCCAGGGTATACACTATTACAGCACTGAAACTTAGACTAATACTAGCCCATCAGAAAAGAGCTGCGAGGCAAGGATTGGAGACAATCTGTCTCCGCCAAAACAGACCTTTCCTGATGTCTGGAAAACATGGATCCAAAAACTTAGCCTGGTGAACTCCACGCCATCTCTTCCCGGCACCTATTTCAAGGTAAATCTAAAACAGAGATCTGATCTATCACACAAATGAACTATCACATACATACCAACCTTCCACACATCCCAGCATAACACCATATCAAGAGAAATGTCTGCTCTGTTCTCAGTCGTCATAACATTTAACACTGATAAGCCCATCCTTGGGGACGGACACAGAAACCAGGTGGGCAGGTCTGTCCCTCACACCCACAGTATTTGGGGTCAAAGAACATCTAAACAAGAACAGAGTAATTCTCAAAATTGGCTGCTGCATTAAGTGAACCATTCCCCATCCTTATAAGAGGTCTCTATTTCTTCCCCTGCGGGGGTCCTACGGGGATCTGCCCTGGGAGACATTCTGAGGGTCACCTGCCAGCCCCCAGACTTTCACACCTCCCCTCGACATGAACCCCAGTCAAGTGGAGCCTGGCTCATCCACCACTCCTCCCTCCTTTCAGGTGGGTTAGTTGCCACCCTCCTACTTCACAGTCAAACTTTGGCCAATAAGCAGGAATAGGATAAAACCAGATGACTGGCCTAAGATTCTGTGCCTGTCCTGACAACAAAGGGAAGGAGCTAGAACAAGGACAAGCACATAAAACTTAGGGACAAGATTGGAATTCCAACCTCCTCTCGTTAGGATGACCTTGCAACAATTGAACAAGAGGCTGCCTGCTCTCCACTGAGCATGCCTACAGGTCTAACCTAGTGATTTTCCCAAATTAAATACCCTGCACTGATTTTTTTTTTTTTTTTTTTTACAAAAGCCAGCTGGATAGGCCCCTCCCACATAGCATCCACAGGAATATGAGTGGCATAAAGACTTCTGACTATCCTCCAACAGATAGGGAAACTGAGTCACGGCCTCCTCCTCTTGAGTCCTTCCCACCCCTCCCTCCCAGCGCACTATGCCTCATCACACATCAGAAGTCCGTATGTTCTCATCATCCAGGTTGAACATAAATGGTTTCTCCTTGGGGTGTTGGGGTTCTGATCGGTGCCTTATCCGGGAGCTGGGCAATACCCCAGACGTATTGCTCTCCCCAAGTCGAGGCGTGAACAAAGAGTCCTCAGGAGTCTCTTCAGCCAGATGGAGCTTTTCTCTGGCCTGGGGGACGGGCGTCCAGGGTTGCCAGGAGGAGGCCACAGAGGGGGCTTTGCAGAGGGGTTTCTTCTCTTCCACAAGTGGCCGCCCTCTGCAGAAGACAGAGTTGGGCCCACCTGAGAGGCTGGAGCTTCCAGGGCGAGTCAAAGAAATGGATCTAGAAAAGGATACATCCTGCAAAAATAAAAAGGAAGAAAAATAAAGGAAAGCAAGGACTTTCCTGACAATGTTTATCATTGCTTATCAACATTCCAAGGCCCCTGGAAAAGCACCCAGGTTCACCAGCTCACAGGTCCAGAGACACTTGTCTACAGAAATCTAATAGGTCCAATGGGATTCATGCCAGACTCGTCAAGGTCTGCCTGGCAGGGAGGTGTACGTGCACAACACATCGGAAACTGTTTCTCCACCCAGCCCTACCTCACCTTCTCTGAAAATAAAGAATAAAAAATAAAAATGTGTGCCCAAGTCAGTTGAAAGAGAAAAACAAGACAGCCTGGGCTTCGGCTGGGACCAGGCTGCCTGCCTGGATCACCAAATACAGAAAGCCTGCAGGCTTCAGGACAATCATCGCTAAGTTGACAGTGACCATGCAGCAGAAAGGAAGTGACTTACTCTGGGGTGGCACTTGAGGGCCTGGACAGCTGCCCTGATCTCCTTAATCCAGCTGTGCATGTCTTCTGGGCTGTCCGCCTGCAAAACACCCACAGCACTTACACAGACATTTTGGGTACTATGATTTCAGCTTTCAAGTCTCTGACTCAATTCTAAATTCATAAAATCACATCATTAAAGCTGGAAGCATCTCAGAGATCATCTATTCCAGTGGCTTCAGACTTTTGGGAACATTTTTTCCCCTGCAAAAATAATATTTGATACTTCACAAATAAAACAGCCCAAAGTAGAGCTTGCTCTGCAATGTGTTCTGAGGGAGGTCGGGAGGCAGAGCGGAGCTGGGAGGTCCAGCCCCTGCTGAAGTCTCTCACCTGCTGTGGAACACAATTGGCCTGGTCCAGTTTTCTAGAAAATGAAAATGAGGCCCTATGGCTGGTCTCCATGCCAGTTCTCCTACGTCCCAATGCAGTCATCTTTCTACTACAGATATCTGAACATAATAATCCTATTTTCAACTCCAGTCTCATTAAAGCCAAATCCTCTACAAAGTCTCCCAGATGTGTATCATCTCCCAGCAGGTCTTCTCTCGAAGCACAAGCTGGCTGGGTCTGTCTGGACTCTCCACTCAGGCCTCAGAGTTGTGAGACCTGGAGCACTAAGTTTATCAACATGTATGTAGGACCCTGCCCGCCGTTTAAAAGTATTTCCCCTAGAAATACCAACCAAGCCCAGAAGAGGGCAGCAGTGGCTCTGAGAAGAAAGGAAGGAAAGCCATCACAGGTGGAGTCCTGGGAGTTACTAATGCTTTCCAGCCTCAAAGAGGCTGAGTTCAGGTGAACCAGCATACATTTACTGGGGTACTGGGCACAGAGAGAGGACCAAGACTGAATCCTTGACCTCCAGAAATTCATATTTATTAACCTCTCTCTGTCCCCCTGCGCCCTCCCCAAATTGTTCCACCCAAGTTCACAAGCATGCATCTGCATGCCCATGCACAGGTTTATGCAAACTGCAAAATTCTGCACACGTGCCCCTCACTTTCCCCATCCCCCAAATGATTCTTTCTCTCTTCATTATATGAAGATAATACATGATCAGGCATCCCTGTCCCTTTCTGTCACCCCAAACAAATCTCCCTTGGTTAGCTGTGTGCAGGAGAAATTTGCAAGGGAAACAGTTTCACACCCTGCACACTGGGTCAAAAGCACGTGGCAACAAGTGCCCAAGGGGAACACCTCTCTCACACGCTAGAACTGCAAATGTGCCCGCACCCTGTCTCTTCCGGACTTTTTCCAGTTATCTGACAACTTGGTGGTTCCCCAGGAAAATGACAAATCCACCCCCAGTCCAAACAATAACCAGGACAAGATCTCCAAGATTCTTCTAGAATGAATTTTACTAATATCACAGCTAGCCTGTCTACAAGTAGAACTATTAGGAGAATTAAGTAAACTTTTGCAGGTAAAGCAGTTTGAACAGTGTCTGATACATAGAAAAGGCTTTGTAAGTATTAGTCATTATATTATTATTACTAATATGAAGGAGCTATATGAAGCCTTAAATTCCAACATTATAAATATGTGCACTGCCCTCTCCCTGAGACTTTTTCCCCTCAATCTGTAAATAATTCCTATGTAAATGATCACATTATCAGGATCAAATAAAATAACATATTGGGGGGGGGAAGAAGGGTTATTCTGAATTGGAATGAGTTGGAAGTAATCGGAAAGCATTTCTTAGAGATTTTCCTTCTAGGGAAGTAGATGCGATTTGGCAGCAGAAAATATTACAAGATGGAGGGAAAGACAGAGACAGGAGCCGAGGGAGACGGGGGGTCTCCCACATCACATAAGGGACCCCCACAATGACAACCCAATAATCAGTTTCCAGCGCTGTTAAGCTACTTCTACTCTTTCCATCACCCTAGCAAAACGCTGCCCCCAAGTCAAATGTTACAACCAGAAGCCAAAGGTCACGACATAATTGTCCTTTGAGAGCTCACCAGCAAACTCTCAACATACCCCAGGCTCCACTTAGCAAGGAATCAGAGTCACAGAAATCAAGGAATCCCCTGATTTAACATCTGGGGACTCAAGCACAAAAATCCTCTAAAGCATGTTTAGATCGTTTCCAACTCTCTTCCAATTATAAACAATGCTGCTGTTCACACCTTTGTAAATAAAGGGTTTTCATATTTAAAAGTTTTCAACCCCCAGGGAGACTACCAGATTCCAGAGTATGCATTCCTTTCTGGATCTTACATTTGGCCAGAAATGTTCCTGGCCAACAATATATGAAAATCTCATTTACCAACAATCTGTTATTTTTTTTACATGTACCCTTGCTAGAACTACATACTACAATTTTTTTAAATCTTTGCTAATTGATAGGCAAAAGAATCAAATCTCCTTTTTAAAGCATTTAGTAATTAATAGAGATGGAAATTGTTTGCTGATTATATTTCCTCCCTAATTTTCTAGTTCCGTTTAAGGACCTTTTTCTGCCAGATAATCTAGGCAGTTAACCCAACCATGTTAATGGTGGCAATAATAAACATCAGGAAACAGTATTTTAACGTTTAATAAAAGTTATTTAATAATATTATTCAAACAGAAAAGCGGATACTGTAAGCGATCCCACAGGAGAAGAAACAGATTGTTATTTCGTCGAGATCACAATTACAATCTCCATCAGTGATTTTAAGAATGAGATCCAGTCCTGAGCTGGCGTAGCTCAGTGGATTGAGTGCAGACTGCAAACCAAAGCATTGCAGGTTCGATTCCCAGTCAGGGCACATGCCTGGGTTGCAGGCCATGGCCCCCAGCAACCGCACATTGATGTTTCTCTCTCTCTCTCATTCTCCCTCCCTTCCCTCTCTAAAAATAAATAAGTAAAATCTTAAAAAAAAAAAAAAAGAATGAGATCCACGGGCAACAAAAGTTCAGTGAAACCTCAAAGACTGTGTGCAAAAAACTGTGGTATAAGTGTCTATCTATCTATCTTTTATGAAGAGCCTGGGTGTAGCCTTTATCAAGAACTGAAAAATGCCTTAAAACCATATCCTGAAGGTAGCTTCATGAACCAGAGGAAAGGAACGGAGCTGAAGTCCACCCACCCCACGGTGAATCACTGAGCCTGAAAAAGGCTTACAGCAGAGAACCGAAAAGGCATGCCGTGCTCATGCGGTCATCGTTTCCTGGTGCTGAAACGTGCGCATTCGTTTCTGGTGCCTGGTTCAAAAGAAATAGTAGGGTTTCTGTCCTTAAGGGCAGTTTTTGAGGTGAGGGGAACAAAGGGCATTAAAATGAGTCACTGCAGTCTCTTTTGTTTTGTTTTTTATTGCAGTCCAGTGAGCTCTTCATGAATATCTACTATGAGCCCAGCATTGTAACAGATGCAATGGTTTGAAGCAAGGAATTCTAGAGGCCATCAGTGAAAGGTTTCCAATATCTACTCCTTCATTCCATTTCCATCCCCTGCCCTCGCCCCAAGCACCAGACTTTCTTTAGACACAGCTCTGCCACCTGATTGCTGCGGTTACATACAATGCCTCGTTCGGAGTGGTGTCATGCACCTCGTAGTCTACACTGAAACAGTAAGTATCCAAGAGTTCTAGCTCAGCATGCGGCTCTCCACGTGTGAGCCTTCCTACTATCACTCCTGTCCTGACACAGCCCTCCAGTGTTGACATCTGGGCTTACGCCAAGTCACCAAAACCGGCCTACACTACACTTCTTATTTCTAGTAACTAATCCTCCTCTTGATAAGCTACCTACTATTCTTGGCCTTCCATGATTGGGAAATAAGGAAATGGTGAGCCTCGCGTGCCTTGTATTCCAAAGATGGAAGTCTCATTTTGAACCCTTAATCACAAGTGAGAACTGCGCCTGCCGAGGAGCTTGCTGACATCAAAAGCTTAGGTGGCTGACTGCTGCCAGGTCCTGGATCTCTGTCACCATGGTCCATCTGCCAGGACTCCTAGTTCCCCCAAGCTGGTCTTCCCGACGTCAGGTTGGACTACTCTCTCTGTCTTGGGTTCTGCACCAGGCTGCTTGTAAACAACACGAATGGGTAGGCCTTGTCCCAGCATCTGATGCCTCGAACCCCTCCTTAACTCACCAGGTTTATGGTCTCAAACAGTTTACTTTCCGCCACTCCATTTCCTCATCTGTAAAGCGCAGATGACCTCAGAAACTGCTGAGAATTAAGTCACGTGCTGCCTGTAAATTGATTACCATTGTGTCTAGGATAGCAGTGGCCATAAATGGTAGCTTTTAATTAACACAAAGGAAATGTTACAGTGTGAGAGATCACAGGGTACAAATTATACATACATGTGACCTATACGGTAAATGTGACAGAGAAGGTAACAAGTCCTAAGTAGCTAGAATCCAGCCCCATTCTGTTGCCCAAGTCTCTCTCTTCTGCCCAGGGAGTTTCTTTTCTCTGCATAGCTCCCCAGCTCTACGGTCTAGCTTACCTAGATACTGAGCATAAACGGTCCTCTGAAGCAGATTTACTGAGCATAAAACCTTAGGAAGCAGATCAGAACGCCACTCTGGCACGGTGGTAAAACCGCTGGCACCACGCTGTATGAGCGGCCATTGTATTCTTTCGCTTTTTACACGAAGCATGCTTTTTACACGAAGCATGCTTTTTACTTGGAGCAAATGACTGACAAACTGCCAGTCAAACTTCAGGTTTAGGTACATGGCAAAAACTCTTTCCCAAAACTTAATGAAATGAGCCTGTTTGGCAGGAAGATCATGAAAGTATTTTCTTGCAGATGATAAAATTTGAGATTTCAAAGCAAAAATTAGAATTCAGGTCATGTATATTCACCTCCATGGGCGTGACAGTGTTCTATACTTGAAGACTTTCTTGGTGATACTGGTGGTGGTATTAACAAGTGTGATTTTTTAAAAATATTATGTAATAAAATGGGTCAACATTTGGAAAATCAGCATATCTCAGTGAGACCATGATTTTCCAAATGACTTAAGCCCGCAGTTAAAAAAATCGTGCATTCGTAAAAGGATTCATTCAAAGTGCCAAACTGACCAATGGATTTTAATGGAAGAGTATGAAACTTTATGATTATTGGCTTCTAATTTCACACTGCATCTAAATATGAAGAAACCACCATTTGCCAAGTTTTGGTACAGAATCAAAGAATATCCACAATTATCTGAAAAAACTATTAAAATACTCCTTTTCCCCCCAAATACGTATCTCCGTGTGGGGCCAGATTTTCTTCATATTCTTCCATCAGAACCACATATGGCCCCAGATAGAATGCAGAGGCAGATTCCAGAATCCTGCTGTCTTCTATTAAGCCAGCCATTAAAATTAAAGAGATTTGCAAAAAAAAAAAAAACAATGCTACTCTTGTTGCTTTCTTTGTTTTAGAAATATAGTTCTTTTTCATAAAATTATACTTGTCTTAAAACAAATGAGTTTATAGTTAATATTTTAAAACAAATGAATACATATTTTAATGACTTTTAATCTCTTCTGTAACCGCCTATTCCTCTTTGAGTTAAGAGTGATAAACAGAGTTGTCCATTTGCTCATTCATTTGTTCAGGGTGATGCTGGTGTTCTTTCACCCCAGAAACGTGGGAGCAGAAGGCAAAGGAGTCTGAAATGAGGAAAACCTTCTGGTAAACCTGCTCACACTCAGGCAGATGAAGCAAACCTTTGAACGTTTTTGTCATTGCTGGGGTTCGTGTTTCCCCAAGCTCTGTCCTGCTACCCAGCGTAATCGGTCACTTGACCAACACTTACTTAGTGCCACCAGCATGTCAGGCACTGTCTGACTGTGGGCCTTCCTAGCACTGGGGGCGGTGCCCTCGGATGTCCTAGAGGCATGGTAAAGTCAGAACCATCTCTGCTGGGCTTCTGTGTTTTCCAGGCCCTCCTCCCAGCCTCCTGTCACAGTGATCGCTGCCATCAGCCCCCATGCCTCTCCTTCTCCCTGCACCCCACACCAACCAACTACCAAGTCCTAGAGAGGACTTCTGCATAGCTTCTACACTTTCCACTTTTGTCCCTCCACCCTAGTTCGGGTTTGCTTTTACTCCTCACCTAAACTACGCCTCACTCCTGCCTCCCCCTCTTCTCATCTGTCCTCCACAGTGTACCCGGCCAGGCAGTTCACGGCCAGCACACCGTGACTGGGGCCGGGGTTGAAGGCTATCATCTCTACTCCACAGATGAGGAAAACAAGGCTCTAGAAGTTACATCCCTCGCCCAAGTGATATTTTTAGAAGGTAGGTCTGACTGGGTCACTCCCCTAGTTCAACCTCGACGGGCCCTACCCCTCAGCATAAAAGAGAGGCTCTTTAACAACAGCCAAGGCTGGGGCCCTGTGTGTGAGCTTTCCAGCCTCTGGGATGCCCAGTGCTCCGTTTACCTCCAGGCTTTTATTACACGTGCTGTTCCCTCTGCCTGGGCCACTCTCCCCCCAGCTGGCTCGGCTTCGACAGGTCTTCCCTCAGGAAACCTCCCCTGACTCCCTGGCACTGGGGGTGATGCCCTTCTCATGAGTTCCCATGGCAACTACTACTCAGTCTAACAGTAGCACTCACCACACTGTTTCTGTCCTTGTTTATTCCCCTATCCCCACCAGGGCGGCCGTTTCACGCCAGCGATACATTTAGCTTCTTTTGTCATATTCTGCATTCCATGCTGGGATCACCTGACCTCCTAGATGCTTTTTAAAATTTGCATATATTAAGGTTTAAGGTTTAGACTTGGCGCTGTGAAGTTCTACTGCATGTATCTACTATTGCACTATCACACAGAACAGTTTCACTGCCCTAAAAACTCCCGTGTTCACCCATCCAACACCCCCTCCGCCACCCCATCACACTGTTTTAACTGCCTATGTACTTGACTTTATCTCTCTCCAGCGCAGGATCTGTTCTGTGTGATGCAGTGTCCCCAGCATGAGGACAAATGCCTGGCATTCTAAAGATGCTCTACAATTATCAGCTAATGCCAGACCTGGAAACGCTTTTGTTGCTCCTACAGTTCAAACTTTACCCCTGAAGAGCAATGGAGCCGCTCCCACACCCCCAGCAACACTCTCTGTGGCTCCCCGCGCCATCTCTCCGGGATGACAAGTGCTGGTCTGAATGAATGGATCCCACAGATGGAGGAGGCTGCCAGCGTGTCTGCTGGGCTCTGGCAGGGGGGCCAGCTCAGAGAGGGGCTGAACAGAGCTGCTACCCAACAAACAGGGGTGGGGTGACCCCTGTGGAAGGGAGAACACAGCTAAAGCAAAGAGGAAAGGGCACTGGGAACCCTGAAAAGCTGGTTGAGGAGTCCCCCATTTAAACCAACACGCCATGACAGTCTTCGGCTAGAAGTGCAGCATTATCATGGTGCTGCAGGAGCCGAGGCACGCTCTGTGGACCGCTCGGTGGGCCGGGTGGGGACTCGGCCCTGACAGTCTAGGCCCTGCTTGGACATGTGCCTTCCCAGCGCCTATGAGTGTAGAAGGAGTTGGGAGAACTCCAAGGCTGTGGGCGGAGGGGAGAAGCTTCTCATAGCTGAGCGCTCAGAGCCCAAACAATGGCTTTCTCTGTGCAGCTGGGCTCTGCACCTGGTGCCTGCACAGGGGCCTCTGCGCCTTTGTCCTTCCACACGCAGCGATGACCACACGCGGGTGGAGCTTATAAATACCCTCTGAAGGAGAAGCGAAACCACCGACCAGTTCTCCTTTTCTCTGCTTAGCTGGCGCCCAGCGGCTGAGAGCAGCTGGCCCGCGTGCGTGTTCCCCGGCACAGTGGCTCAAAACCTGCTCTCACTGTGTTACAGTTGGGAAGCTTTTGGCAAACATCCTGTTTAGAATAAAACGGGACTCAGACTGACTTTCAGGGGCTAAATTTACCAGCTAGAAACTTCAAACAAAATAAAAGAGAAAGCACAGGAAAGGGCAAGGCCTGTGAGCACCCCATTCACAGAAAGGGAACACCAGAGTCTCCTTGGAGTGAGCTCGTTACCTGTATGTAGAAGGTCCTGGAGCTTGTAATGATTTCAAACAGGTTGTCCCTCATCAGGAGATCACTAGACAGAGAAAAAGAAAGTCAGCAGGCGGGCTGACGCATGTACTGGGGCCTCGATCGGTCCTAATTCGAGGCACCGGTACCCTCCACCGTAAAAGGGGCTCCAGGGCCAGGGCTCCCTCAGCAACCCCCTCAGAAATATCATGGGGCTTTCCTCTAGCTTCGCTCCTTAGAGGACCTCGGGAGGTTTCGACATCCCCATGGGAGTCCTCACATACACATAGCGGCCCCCACTAGCTCTTGCAGATCTAAAGCTTATTCCGTCTAACAGGGGTGTCCAACCTGCAGCCCAGGATGGCTGTGAATGCAGCCCAACACAACATCGTAAACTGACTTAAAACATTATGAGATTTATTTTTGTGATTACATGTCACAATGTATTTAATGTAGGCCCAAGAAAACTCTTGCTCTTCCAGTCAGGCCCAGAGACGCCAAGAGGTCGGACGCCCTGCAAGCCTTCTGCTAATATCTACCACAGCTGCACCACCTGCAGTCGTGTGGTTTATTTGTTTTTGTGGGGGGTTTCATGGCTAAGGATGTATGAAGTGCTTTGTGCAAAGTACTGATTTAAGTACTTTTTTTAGAATCAAGTAGATGAAAATTCTATTACATACATCTATAGACAGGTTTATGTATAGACACATCTATCTATAGATATAGAGACAAATGTGCAATGTAATGATTCGATATCTGCACATACAGCAAAATGATCACCACAATAAGTTTAGTTAACGTCCATCACCACGCAGTTACAAATGTTTCCTATGATGCAAACTTTTAAGATCTACTTTCTTAGTGACTTTCAAATATACCGTGCTACATTCCCCATACTGTACATTACAACCCCAGGGTGTATCCATTTCATAACTGGGTGTTTGCACCTTCCGGCCCCCTTTACCCATTTCACCAACCCCCACTCCCCACCTCTAGGGACCACCAATCTGTTCTTCGAGGAAACCCAGGTTCAGAGAGGTTACGCAACTTGTCCACAGTACCAGAGTTAGTAAGTGGCAGAGTCAGGACTTAGCCCACATCTGATTCCAGAATCTATGCTTCAGGTACTCCACTGCTGTCTGCCTCTCCTACGGGAGTGAAATCTCTCATATTCAAAGCAACCTGTCAGCTTTGTCACGTTTTTGCTCTGTGTCTCGTTACACTGGCCTGAGGGGACCGGACACTCGGGAGGAGAAGAGGAAGGAAAGAGTGGATGACTCCAAGAGGCTTCAAGTGGTGTGCGAGTTTGGGAAGAAGGACCCTGACTTCTGCAAAGAAGGTGAGAAGTAGCTGATACTCAGTGGCAAACCTCAAATCAGCTGAAATGCCTTACAGTATTAAATGTGTCCCAGTGGGGGATATCTAAGGAGTGAAAAATCTAATTCATTCTCAATTAAAAACATTTAAAAAGCTAAACTATATAATGTGGTGTTAGACTGTGTGCTGCAGGCCAAGAGTTAGTGTAGGTCCAGGAAAGGACCAATCACAGGCACAGTCGGCTTCCTGCAGGAAGCCTGGCCAGTGACATGGTGCCAGGGACAGGAGTGTGAGACTAATAACCCACGCAGGAGCGGCAGCAAGGCAGTGGTCAGACAGACCCGGCTCAGATTCTGACTCCACTTTGAGAAAAAGCATTTTAGGAAGATTTAAAAAAACTTTCTGAGCCTTTGTACCCTAACTGGAAAAGAGGGATGAGAAGAACTCCTTTTTCTGGCCAGTCACCACCAGATCAGTTTTAAGGAATGGAAGGCATCTGGCATAAAGCGTGTCACCTAGTGGTCGACTGAGACACAATTCACTATTATCGTCACCTTCTCAGGTTCTGAGAAGAGATAGCTCTGCTCTCTAGCTGAAGTGTTTTGACCTTTTAAACTAGTCGAGCACACAGGATGTAACCATGGGATCGAACACTGAGGAGATAAAAGAAAAGCAGGGAGGAACCCCCGCCCCTTTTCAGGTCTACTTCTCAGGCCACACGTTCCCTTCCATCCAAGTCTACAAATGCTGACGGACGACCCAGAAGCCCGCAAGCCCCTTGACTGGGTTGAGAGGGCACACGGTCTCATAGGCCTGGAACCTGCAGAAGAGGTTTGGGGGCCCCTTCCCTGATGCTCTTTCAACCCCCTTATCTCTTATACACCGAGTTCAGACTGACACTGACAGATACTTTGGCAAAGTATGGAACACTCTCACGGCTGAACCTTCTCTGGGTTCTCTGAGGAGAGCGCTCCAACGTGCCCAGAAGGTCGCATGTCTATTCAGTACAGGCTCTCGTGGGTCAGGAACCATCTCCGAGGACCTGGTCACACTCAGTCTCTCCTTCGCTGCACTTTGGGAACGTCCATCCCTAGCTGCTCTCGCGGCCCATGCGCTGTCACTGTGCTCTGCAACTGCCGTTTGCAGGACTCGGGGCCATGCTTCAGCCCCTGCTCCGCTGGGCCACACGGCACTTCATGTTCATGCAAGGCCCTCCCGTGGCTTCAGCCCAGTCTGCCTGCTGCTGGTCACTTCCCGGAGGATGCTGGCTGACCCTGACCCTGACCCTAACCCTAACCCTAACCCTAACCCTAACCCTGCAGGCCCAGCCCATGCGACGAGAGACCATCGCACAGTCCCTCAGGACTGCAGCTTCAGGGCCAAAGGGCGTGTTTCTAGATGTCCAGAGATGTCCAGATGCCCTAAGGTTTCTAAAGCTTAGTTCTGGAACATCTATAATTGGTGTGGATACAGGAGAGCCCTTACCTAGGGGACCCAGGTCCACCAATCACCTATACCCCGTGATACTTAGAAGGTAACCATTTCCTAGTGGAAAGAGGAACACATTAAGGCTACCTCCTCTCTCTGCCCAGTGGGAGTGACAGAGTTGCTGTGAGTCACCCTGTGTGGAGGGGACACCAGGAACTTGTCAAAAGGGGGAGAAAAGGCGTAAGAGATTCGGGGAGGAGGCACGGGCACAAGCAGTGATCAGACCAGAAGTGCTGAAAAGTGGGTGACTAAGGGCACAGGCCCCGCCCCGAGTCCCAGTCCTCCTGTGCAATGAGCACCCAGCACTGCCACTGCGAAACATCGCAGCGCCATGCTGCTCCTGCATTCTTTCTTCTTCTCCACCAGAGAAGTATTACCCAGGCTCGTCCTCTCGGGGGCGAGAGCAAAGCGACGGGCGGAGGGTAAGTCAGCCCGGTGTAACCTCACATCCATACCAGCTAGGATGTGGTGAGTCAGCCACAAGACCTCAGGTCCAGGCCCTTGTGCTTGGAAGAAGACTCGAGCAGAGCCTCAGAAGTGTGGTAAGTGAAGACATCAGAGGACAAATGGGGGTTTTGATCAGAAACAAACAGAGACCATTACCCAGATTTGACCAGACACTCATGGGTCTTGAGAACATCCTTGAGAAATATAGTGCGCAGCGGTTCTCGGTCCTGGTGGAGGGAAGGAAAGAGAGGTAATCCACAGAACGCCATGGCCCCAACTCGCTGCCTGACAGGACGTGCCTCTCTCAGCAGAGATGGCTGGCTGAAAACCAGGCTGCAAACAAGGCAAGGCCTCAAATTCATCAAGAGATTAAAAAAAAAAAATCTAAGAAGATGTTCAGTGGCTCTGACCACAGAACAGCTCACTGCGCGGAAGGAGGGAGGAAGCTCGGCCGCGGCATCATCACTGTGACGGCAAGCACACCGGACAGATGGAGATAAGACAGAGGGGCCCTCCGAAGTCTGTGTGTGCCACACCCCTCCAGCCCCTCCAGCCCCTCCCCGGGTTACTCCTGCTCCCCTTCCCTCCAGGACCTCTGGGAGGGCCCAGGGCAATACAAACCTGCTCACACTTGAAGTAGGAGATCGTAAAGTCGTCGAGTGCAAAGAAGCGACGTTTCCAGCTCTTCCGCTGAAACATTAAGTAAGTACAGAGCAGGACATCAGGAAGAGGTCCCAGCACTCCGGAGAGTGTTCCAGCCCTAAGCTCCCAGGGACGTAGCCCTACGGAAGTGGGTCTCCCAAGTTCAGTGGGGGCACAAACTCCTTCCTACCCGGGGCTATGTCTCCAACTTGTAGGGGCAAATGTTTGGTCCCGGGCCTCTCAGGGTCCAGGCTGGTGGGGAGCACGGAGGACTGCAGCTCTTCCTTGCAGACTGCTCTCCCGCCACTACACCCACACCCACCAGCTCCAGCCCCAGCACTGACACTCACCACGTTCCCTTGCTTCACACAGTAGCCACTCTTAATGAGGGGAGGGCCAGTGGGGACACGGCAGCCTGTCGTGGGGACGTAACTCTGAGACCTTCGAAGGATGGCGTGGGACCCTGGCTCACTCCCTTCCTGCCCATCCCCACCATTCTACAAGGAAACAGTGTCAGGGTTAGCACCTCCCCCTCAATCCTTATGCAGCCTCCCCACCCGCCCCCCCACTCACCCAGCTCCCTCCCGCCAAGTCACCCCTTTGCCTCTCTGCCCATGATGACAGTCAAAGAACTAAACAAGAAAATACACATTTCCTTTGCTCTCATCAGGCTTCACACCAGGGGCTTTCATGCAATAAGGCTCAGGGAGTTCAGGCAGACCCAGGAGAGAGGGAAAGATGGAGAAGGCAAACCAGAAGAGCAAGGAAACCTCATGTGCCTTTCGTAGCCCCACCCCTCACAGGGTTCACATGTGTTCATCTCAAACTGTGCTGGCCACACGGCTTCATGACACAGCGGCCCCAATGTCTATGCTGCCACTACCTGTACACTGCCATTACCTGCCTCCACCCTGGCCCTGTCGTTTCCAGCCCATCCCATCTGCCCTGGCTCCACCTCTCCCATCCCCCCTTTTCCTCAGCACAGTCCTCTGTGCAGCCCTTAGCACATCACTGCCACACCATGGCCACTACACGCCCCCACGACCCCCCAGCGGCCCCAGGCCCCAGCACCTGGTTGATGGGTGTGTGCACCACTACCCCTCCAATGATCTCTGTCTTGTAGGCCACCTGTGGCTTCTTCTCGAGGGCCGGGGGAACTGTTAGGTTTTTGAGAACTTCCGTCGCTAAGGGCATGTTCCCATGTTTGGGTACCTGGGAAGAGTGATGGCATTATGGTCAACAGGAAACAGAGACTTAGGAAAAGCAGGGAGTCAAAAGCAGCGCGGGAAGGGTGAGAAAAGCTAATGTACCAAATTACAGTAAGACGTCCTTCTCCTCCCCCAGGCGTTCAAGTGAGTGATCCATAGCTTATGAACACGAAGAACTCTGCCAACTCCACCACACGTGTGCACAGGTGTGCACATGAACACACTTAACAAATGTACTGAGCACCTACTGTGAGCCAGCCCTTCCCTGGTGAAAGACTGAAGATAAAACAGTGAATTTAGACCCATGTCTCACCCTCACAGCTCACACGTGCTCATGGGGGGGACCGAACAAAACTGCAGAGCGAAACAATCGGAGTCATTACAAATCGTGGCAGGTGCCGTGAAGAATAAAAACAGGCTGAGCTCGCCAGCAGCAGGGGAACTGCTCGAGGTGGAGTGGTTAGCGTGGGTCTCCAGAGGAGGAGACAGGCAGACAGTCATCTGAGGGGTGGGAAGGAGCCAGACATGTGAAGACAGAAGAAAGCACGTTACTACTCGGGGGGACAGGTGACACACAGGCGGTACATGGCGCAGAATCAGGAAACGTGAGCTTTGGAGCCCGAGGGCCTGGGTACAAGCCCTGATCTGTCACTAACTAACCACGGGACCTTCAGGCAATTCGCTGAATGTCTCTGGGCCTCCACTGGCTCCTGTGTAAAATGGAAAGTGAAATGACATTTATCTCGTTAGAGTCATTGTGGTTATCCCATGACAGTGTGTATTCATTTAAAAACTTTAGAAAGACAAAAACTCAAAAGTATTACGAATGACTTTAGTTAACATTTCACAAAGGGTACTCGCACTGACAAACAGAGCCCCTTCTGAAGTGGGAGTTGTCCCAGTTCCTCACCGTGGCTGCTCACACACACAATCACAGAACCTGCACGGGCAGCTGGAGACCACAGGCCACAGGCTGCAAACTGGTGGCCCAAAGGCAGACTTTGTCCAAGCCGTGTTCTGTCTGTCCTAGGCGGTATGTGTTTCAATCTACAGTTAACATCTGGGGTGTTTCACATAAAAATCCAGATTTCCAGCCAAGCAGCAGCTCACTCTGTCGATGGGGAATACATTCTTCAGTTTGCCCCCATCCCTCCCATCCCCCCACCAACACCGAGGCCATGCTTCAGGCGGCACTGATCCTCATTCACGTTGTTTTTCTTCCTCCTTGTCCATGTCACTCATTTATAACAGAGTCTGCAAACTCTGAAGAAATCGTTCATTTTGTAAAAAAAAAAAAAAGAGAGAGAGAAAGAGGCCTGGAACGCTCAAGTCATTCGGCTACGGCCTCGACTAGTAACTAAGCAGAGCCTAGACCCGAACCCCCAGCTGGGGGGGTGCCCACGAAATCACACAGCCTCCCATTCACAAGAACTCCATGCAGGCCGCATGAGGAAACCTAGCATCCTCTTCCGCTTCTCCCACAGCCCAGGGAGTCAGAGGGACCTACAAACGTAGACCCTTCCAGAGCTCACAGTTCAGGGGACCAAGGGCACTCAAAGGGGTAAGACCACACGAGTACGCTGGGGCCCCAGAAAGATGAGACCCCACTTTCTGGCCTGCAAACTCAGTGCACATAGGCAAGGGTGACCTCTGCCCGCCACGTCTCGAGACTGGGCCAGATACCCACCCTGTCTTTTCCTTCCGGCTGTGGACAGAGAACAGCAGTTCCCATGGCTTTGGGCCTGCGTTCAATGCCAAGCAATGAGCTAAACTCTTCACTACATTATCCCTAATCTCAAGGAATCTTATCATGTGGGTATTATTTTCTCCATTTTATAGATGAGGTAAACAAAAACTCATTAAAATGAAGTAATTTGCTTGAGGCCTGCCTGACTCACCAGTGCTAAATACACCTACCTACCTAGCACCCATTCTAACTTTCTCTGCGTTTTGCCATTAGGAGATAAAATTCTTTAGGAATGCTGACTATTGCTGGGGTGTTCAGCGATATCATCACCCAGAAATTCTCCCCAAATGACCCCAGTGAATTCCTGAAAGCCAGCAAAGAAACAGAGACACAGCGCTGAGTTCGCAGTGGCCAGAACAAAACCTCACAGAAGCCTGGCTCTCGTGTCGCCTCCTCTCAGAATCTTGTCCTCCACCCGGAGAGCAGCCGGTGGTCACCGCTCATGCCCCTGCAGCCTGGGCTGCTTTGGACCAGCCTCCCAGAGCCTTTCCAAAACCGCTGCGCTGCCGAAGAGTTTGACCCAGCCTGTGAAGGACCAGCTCAACAAAATCTAGGCTCCAAGCCTGAACACCAGGTCACCCTCTCGGTTTGTCCTTATTATCCCAGCGGCCTAATCAAGGTGGGCCCTCTTCCATCCACCTGTGGCGTGTTCTCCTCTGCTGGAGATCCACGTGGGTCTCATTCGCAATGAGAGATGAAACTTGCAAGGACTTTCTGCTCACCAGGCTCAGCTAGACCCCTGCGATGGAGACTCCAAGACAGGGCATGGGGGTGGGGGGCTGTGCTTCACCCACACTGCTCAGTTTTCAACCCTTTGGAGACATGCAGTGAGTTGAATAATGTTACCCTATAACCTCAGAATGTGACCTAGTTTGGATACACGGTCTTGGCACATGGAATTAAACCGAGATTTGGTCATACGGGTTGAGGGTGGGCCCGAAGTTCCCTGACTGTAAGAACAGGAGAGGTCATGCAGACACTCAGGCCATCCGAGGACAGAAGCAGAAATGGGATGCTGAGGCTATAAGCCAGGCACGCCAAGGGCTGCTGGGAGCCTCCAGAAGCCGGGAGAGGCCGGCACTCTCCCCTGGAGCCTCCGGAGGGAGCGCAGCACTGCCGACACCCTGTCTCCAGCCGTCTGGCTGTCTGGCCTCCAGAACTGCAAGAGAATATGTTTCTGCTGTTTTAAGCCACCCAGTTTGTTATGGTAGCCCCAGAAAAAAAATACAGAAATACTGACATTCTACGAGAGTCTGATTCTTTAAATACCACATGGTGATTGTTTTCTCAAGCCATAAGGACTCCGTGACCTCAGCACAATATGAGCAAAGATCTGTGGACAGAAAAACTGGACCCATCCTGGCTCCATGGCCGTGGGCAGGCCACTCTGGTCTCCTGGCATTTGCATCTCCTTGTTTATAAACGGGGATACTTGCACTTGCCCTTCCTACTGAAGGTTTTTACAAGGCAAAAAGGAAAGCACGTATGTAAAAGTGATGTGCAAGCTAACATATTTGAACACTGTTGCTCGTTTTTAATATTTGTATAAACTCCTAGGTTTTGGGATCCAGTGGGTCCTAGGGTTTGAATCCCAGCTTTACCATTTACGAACCTCTAGACTTTGAGCAAAACTCTGACTTCCCTTCTCCTCCTCGGAAAAATGACAATAAAACCACCTGTCTCACACAGTGATGTGTGGGGTAAACGGATGGCATATGTGAGGGTTTAGCTCAATATGCTACCTGTACCCTTCCATCTCTGTCTCCCGCTAAGTACCTGATGCTTCCCTTTGCACGTGAGGTGCCTTAAACTAACATGGATGTTATCCAGTTGGTGTCCCAGCCCAACATCTATCCCTTATCCTCGCCTCCCTAAGGAAGGACAGACAACGTAAGATGATGCAGAAGTAAAGAAAGGAGTAAACCCTTCAAGGACACAAAAAGATTAGGAGGATGGAGAGTACCCCTCCTCTTCCTTCTACTCTGTAAAATCTTTGGCAAGAGGTCTGAAGCAATGTATTAACGGAACGAGAAGAGTGAGGGGGGTCCTGGAGATTGTGGAGACCCTGAAGAGGGCTTTGACATCCCACCATGCCTTTAGACTTCCAGCCTCTGGACACCTGCACTTTCCTCCCACTCCCAGAGCCTGTAATTTCCCCTCCACGGGGCCAGAAAAGAGCAGAACTAGCTGATTAGAGCAACTCCATGCTCCAGGCAGGAAAGAAAGGGAAAGAGGTTCTCCACTGCTTTACACGCTGTATAGCCCAGTTCATCAGGCAGGAAGAGAGGAGGAAATGCTGAATGAGGATAAAAGTGTGAGATAGTGAAAGAAACAGCCCGAATTGTTAAAAACGCAAAGTGTGAAGACCTCAACGTGAACAGAGAAAGCCTTTACTAAAGTCAGCACTCTGATGCCAAGTCCACCAGCATATGGGTGAGCAGACTCATGGGTCAGCAGTGATCTCCTGCTTTTTGCTCTCTCCTCACGGGTTTAACAAAGTTTGTCAGAAAAACAAGCTAACAAGCAAAACTACTTCAGTGACTGAGTTGTACTCTGCGTGGGTCCAGCATCACAGGTGCTGGACAGGTATAAATTTCTTCTATTACTTTTTTCACAGAAATCCTGATGCATCTGGAGAATGATCTGTCTCAGCACATAATGGTTATTACTGGAAGTCACTAGAATGCAAAAATTTCTGACTGTATGATACAGAAAATCACACTTTTCAGCATACAAACCATATTTATGATGCCACAAGTCTGTCTAGATTATTAGTTAAAGGTCTAGTAATTCCCAAAGCACTAGAGTGTTTCTCCCTTTCTTTGTTCTGTACTTCTAAGGAAGAACAAAGATGTGTTTCATCGATTAAGTCAAGGAGAATGAGAGTACTCATGAACAGTTAGTGAACTAGTTCCGTGATGCTTTTAAATAAAACATTTGTGTTTTATTTTAAAAAAGGGAGAGAAACATCAATGTAAAAGAGAAACACTGACTGTCTGCCTCATACACACCTCAACTGGGGACTGAAGCCACGACCCAAGCACGTGCCCCGACCAGGAATCAAACTGGTGACCTTCCAGTATGCAGGACAACGCCCAACCAACTAAACCACACTGGCCAGGGACCAGTGACACTTTCAAATAAAACATATTCGCAGGACAGGTTGGTGAATGGCCCGGACTGACCCCCCAGGCCACTTTGTCCCTCAAGCCAGGACAAAGTTCTGACTTCCCTCCTCATGTGCTTTTCCTTTACTTCCCACTGTCAGCAATGCATTTTCCAATGCCACTGACTTCTGGTTCAGCCCAGAACACAGCTGACCAGGAGCCCTCCCAGGAAGCACAAAGCAGATGCTCCACAACCTTCCCATTGAACTTGATTCAAACTCTCTGTTCACCTTGTAGTCAGCCATGGTGTAAGAAGAGGTAGGAGAACTGAATCTAGAACAAGCTTCTGGAAAAGCCCCTGTCGCCACTGGAATCCTTCCCCACCCCAACAGGCCACATGCCGGGAAGAGGCGCAGACCCCTCCAGAGAGAAGAAATCATACGTACAGTGATTTTGCTGGCTTGATTCAGGGCTTCAACCCAGTCCTTCAGATCTTTCTGGTCATTGGCTTGGAGAAAATACCGCTGAGAGAGGGCATTGATGACTGCAGACGTCATAGAGAAGAAGGGAGAAAAATCCAGGTCAGAACACGTGCAGCACAGAGACTTCACAAAACTAAAGTGCTTGAAGTAGCAAGGCGCAGGATCCCCACAAAGCAGAGGAAGACTCTTCCTGCCGTGCAAAGTCACCTGCATGAATGTTGGGTAAGCAGCACGATACAATGCTCTCTCTTTAAAAATGTGGTTTATTCTCCTGGCCACAAGATGACACCTGACATTAACAACAGCCTTAACGTGCTGTTGTGCAGTTAGTAATGAGGCTGCTAGTCTGCCACTGAGAAGACAGGCACTTGAACTGCTTTTTAGAGGTGCTGACAAATTTACACTCATAATGATACATGTATCATTATGAATAATTTTTGGCCCCAGAGTTCCTTGTTTCCACTGGCACAACTGGCCTAGGTTAGGAGTATTGTCTGTGGTTAGAAAATGGAACAAAGCTTTCCTGATTCAAATAATCAAATCTGTGACCTTGACCTCATTTTCAACCTGGTCTTTCCTCTGAGCACTCCAATAGGTCAATAATTTCCTTCTGGGTTCATAACTTTTTTAAAATAGATCTGCTGACCACAAAACCTGACAGCGTCATTTTTTAGCTTAGCAGTGACATTTAAAAAAATAATGGAGCCCTGGCTGGTGTGGCTCAGTGGACTGAGTGCCAGCCTGCAAACCAAAAGGTCACCAGTTCAATTCCCTGTGCCTGGGTTGTGGGCCAGGTCCCCAACCAGTTGGGGGTATACAAGAGACAACCAATCAGTGTATCTCTTGCATATTGATGTTTTTCTCCCTCTCTCCTTCCCTTCCCTTCACTCTAAAGATAAAATAAAATCTAAAAAATAAAAAATGATGGAAGAACAAGAGCACCAGAGAAGCTTGACCCAACCTGCAGCTGGGAGAGAAGATGACTCAAGGGTCCATTTGATTCTCCTAGCATAAAAAAGCCTTAACTATTTCAGAGGTGAGAATCACGGGACATGGAGTTCATCACCTCATTCATTCAGTGAACAAATATTTATTGAGCACTGACTATGTGCCAGAACCATACTACATGCTGAGGATTCAGGTATACCCTTGCCTTCATGAGATCACATTCAGAATCACCCTAGATATATACCAGAGACTATTATCATTTGCTTGTAGCGCTTAATACAGTACTGACAGCACAGTGGGAGCTAAATATACACCGATGAGTCAATGACTTGAGGCATGCACAGAGCGGCTCTGCTTCCTGTGTCACCCCCAACACTGACACTCTTGGCAACACTGAGACGCTAAACAGAATATCCCTTCTTTTCTATTATCCCCCCAACTTTCCCAAGTCTCCGCCTTCCTGAGCACGCCACTAAAGAGCCCTGAAATTCAGGGTTCCTAGAAACTTCTAGTAGATACTTTGCACCCTACCCAACGGAGTCAGGAAGACTTGCGACACCGTGGGACCTCTGTCTTGGGTTATTAATAGCCTTTGTGGTGAGACCAAGGAAAGTAGTGCCACTTGAGAGCCAGGAACATGGCCGTGACTGGAGTCACTCATACACACAGGGCTGAAGTCACATGTGATCAGCAGACCATCTCCAGGGCAAAGAGGAAGTTGCTGTAGGAGTGTTCAGAAAACCCATCCTCTAGCTCAGTACTTACCGAAGCAAAACGGAGTCTTTGGCTTCTGCTTTGGGGTAGCTATGCTCACCTGAATCAAATAAAAAAATAAATAAATAAAAAGAAGCATAACCATGTTTATAACACTGTTAAAAAGCACTTTCCCCATTTTTATATGTGAAATATTTCTTACAAAAAGAAGCATATATAAATACGTGAACACTTTAAAAATAATAATAACTCAGTGGAAACCCTGTACTCACCATCCAGATGATGAAATAGGACATTATCAGTCATGTTTCTCAGAAGTCCCCTGTGTGCCCCTCCCTGACAGGGTCCCATCCCCACCCCACAGAGATAACCTCTATCTTGATGTCTGTGTTAGTCTTTATCTTTCCGAAAACACTTTCAAAAGCCACTGAGTCTTGACAAAATTCTCTCTGGACCACAACACCTATACTGGCCCCACTCACACCAGCAAGATTCTACTCCTCGGTCAACCACCAAGCCCCCTCTCTAAACTGTTCTCCACATGGAAGGTGGTATTGCCACAAATACACAGATTTCAACTGCAGTTCACAGAAAGATGAGGCAGCGTGGCACTCACTGCATTCGGACACACTGACAGATTTCCTACACACCTACCCTGACTGCTTAACCATGAAAACACACACTTTTCACATGCTCCAAGAGGAGCCAATGGAATCACAGGGTGTAACTACATATTGAAGGAAAGGGCATAAGAAAGTAGAAGTATTTCTATATTTTCTGTTGTTTGACTGCATCTTGCTTTTTCAATCCTACCCCTGGCATATACATTGATTCGTGAGCACATCCTTGCAAGCCCACCTCTCTGAGGTTCATATACAATGAATGAATAAAGGAAAGCAACTCATATTCCATCAAATGCCCACAGAGATTAGGTGACTAGCCTTGACGGAGGCTGGACCTCCCTGGAGCAGACCTCCACCACGGGAACTGGGTCTCCTAAGGGGCCAGCCACCTTCCCCAGGAGCTATTCTGACATTGCCACAATCCTCCTTCACCATTCCTTCAACCCCTTTCCAACCAAGGGCATTCTCTTTCTTGTTCTTGCAGAGGGGCCCCAGGAATGGTTCTTGCTTTAAGAGAAAACATGAACCCAGAAGCTAAGGAAAAATCTTGAGTCAAAATTAAGGTCTCTTCTTGGCTCACAGTTGCTAAGGGTCTGATCATGACTCACCCACCAGTCTGTCTGGATCCCTACTCTTGGCTCTTAGTTCTTTCTACAGACCTGCCCAGATTCCTTCTCAACCAAAATTAAGCCTGCCCTGAATACTCAACACAGGAACTGAGGTAGCAGCCTATCAAAGGAAGGACAGGCAGTATAGCCTGAGCTCTGGTGCCAGACGACCAGGGCTCAAATCCAAGGTGTCCCAGCTGTGTGACCCCCATTTCCTGTTCCGCCAAATAGGTAAAATACTATCATGTTCTCACAGGGCTATTGTGAGGACTATACATGATACTGCAGGTGAGGCACTTACCTATCCTGTCCTATAAAAGATGCTCAGTAAAGGAGAGACTACTGCTTTTGATATGTCACGTCCTTTAAAACCTCATTCCACATTATTTAACACACACAGTGCCATGCTTGGCACTACGACCAAAATGCTGAGAGCCTTGTGAGCTTCTCAGGGCCTAAAAAAAAGTGTGAGACCTGAAAAAAATGCCTGGCCTCCAACATACAAAAGGAATATGGCATACTCAACATAGATATTCGATTAAATGTGTGTATAACATCATCTAAACCTCAAGGACAAGTATTTAATTAAATGCATACAACATGCCACATGAAGTCAACTTCATTAATGTTCCACTTACACATTCATAAAAATGTCATTACATTCAAAAAACTTAATAGCTTTGATTTTCTTAGTTCACAAAATACTTGGGTGTGCAAGATGACTGCCAAGAAATTAGAGCCAATCAAAAATTAAATGAGTTACTCATAGGCAAATCATTCCAAAAGTAAAATAATTAAATTCCTGTCAAATATTTTATAGCCAAAGAATTATATTTAATGAGAAATGTAGGTATGTTTTGATATGTTTACCATGATGAGAGGGGGAGGCCAAAGGGCCTAAGACAGTCTTTAAATAGTCCTGAAATACATGAAGAGTTAAGCAAAGGTGAACCCACATATCCTGAGTTCAGACACCAACTATTCAAATTCAGGCATGTCTTCAACGCATGTCTTCAACCCATGGCCACGCACTGGAGCTCCACGACACCGCCGCCCTGGCCCCTGGGCTCCTCGTCTTCCTGAGCGTCAGACCCCAGAATTCACTCCAAACCACAGCGTGCACCTTTATCCTGCTTGTGTCTGATGTTCTGCTTCATCAGTGACTCGTTTTCTCGCAGCGCCTGTGTGCCTGTGGGTCCTCGTGCCCGTGAACACCCACGTGTCCTGACCTTGGCTCCTATATAACCCTGACTGTCAGAGAATTGCCTTGGGCATCCCAACCCTAAGAACCCACTTACCTTGTGGCATCCGTTCCACTTCCAGCTTTGGAAGGGCAATGAAAATCTGGGCACTTCAAGACCCTCTCCGGCTTGTTAGGAGACTCTTGCTCCCAGGAGCTGACATTTATCATTGACTAGAAAGACCATCACCGTGCAACACTTTTTACCCTGGGTGAATGACAAATGGTCTGCTTTGACCACAACTTATCACCAACCGGTACTGCAAGAATGCTACCCACGTGCTCGCTGTGGGAACTGACCCTTTCAGAGAGAGTGCCTGGTTTTCATTTGTTCTCCGGTTTTCAGTCAGGGGGATGCGTGATTATATGCACGCACATACACAATTTGCCTCATGGCTTACCACAGAAGGATTATTTAGCAAAGCAGTTCCTTGCTGAATTAACTAGACATCAGTGCTACTTCTGCCCTGATGATCTGTTAAGACCCTCAATGTCTCTGATCAGCTTCCTGATTAGCAAAGCCAGAGTAAAATTCTCATGGTCAAAGAATGGCAAAAAGAGGAAAATAAAATTATATCTACCTGCGCTGTGCCCCTCAGAGAGCAGGGCCAAGGTGGGATTCTCACTGTGAACAGTTAGCTCTGGTCCCCTCCTGACATTCTGGTGACTGTGGAAGCAGAATCCTTGGCTCCTGGGAAGTATACTGCCTCTCCCCACACCCCCACCACATCTTGGGGATCAAGCCAGGCTGTGCAGTCGCCCTCAGACATGGTGAAGGAGCCAACAACCCTAACAAGTGTGGCTGACAGACGGGCTAGGTAAAGGCAGTCAAGTGCAACCATCTGCACGCCACAAGGTGGCCTCAACTGCGTGCCTGCACAGCCGTGGTTGACTGGTAGATCCTGGGTTATGCAAGCAGGGAGAGGAGGTTGGGATGTGAGGGGAAAATGAACGCAGGTCACCCAGAAAGTGACGCAGATGAGGCTGCTCCACAGTGACACAGACTCTCGGGAACTTGTTCTTATCAGATCAAATGCAGACCACAGGAGCAGCCAGCTCATCAGTGGCAAGGCTCTGCTAGCCAGCCCCACCCTGACTGCCCTTGGCCGGAAGTAGAGCTGGGGCCCCTCTGACACAGCAGCAGCAGCAGGGTGAGGTCTCGGGGCCCTGGTGCCGCTCTGCCCCAGGGCCCTGGGAAAGGCTGCCCTACGAGGTGGCAGCAAGAGCAGAGGAAGAGAAGCAGCAGCCACCTACACAGAACGACTGGAGGGGCTCTGATCGAGGTCTCTGAACCAGCCAGGGCTTCAACGAGCCCTGGAATCACAGACAAAATCATGGTGTGTACACACACACACACTTTGCCTGGAAAATGAGTCCACACTTTTCTTCAGACTCTCCAAAGGATCCATGACCCACCCCAAAAGTTAGGAATGTGGACCCCGTGAGAAAAGATTCACTTGATGTGAACTCCGGGAAGAAATCTATCTGCTAAGTTCCCCAATGGTCAACAAAGAGCCCAAATTTTATAAATAATTAAGAGTCTAGCAACCACCTACTGACAGGCGGGACCCCAGACGGAGTCCCTGGCTCACTCCACTGTGCCCTGATCATTTTATACATCTGGGTCAACTACTGTAAGAGAGTTCCTGGTTTTGTCTTTGGACAAGTGGGCTGAGACTTTCCCCATCCAATCAGAACTACACAATTACATCCTCATTTGTCAGACCAACCATCCAGAATTGTTCTGTAACAACCAATCAGGACACATAATGCTGAGGAATTGGGACTGCATGATTTGTATCAATTAGAACCATACGGTCCAGTCAGGATGGAGGCGAAGGTACACATGCTCTGCCTTTCTGCACAACCATAAGAAGGATCACAACTAACCTCAAAACAAAAAACACCCAGAACTGCCAAAGAATCGAACTGTATGGAAATCCAACAACCAAGGATGTAAAGAAGACACATTCATCCAGACAGTTAAGAGGGAGAAGAGAGAGGGCTGGGGCAGACAAGAGGTGGTGTGGTGGCAGCAAGGTAGCCATGGTGACAGCAACCAGCAGAACAAATGGTCCTGCATTTACCTGTGGTGGATAAAACTGGGAGTGACACCTGGGGGAGCAAGCCACCCCAGCCCCAGGCCAGACTGCACAGCCCAAGGTTCCAGTGGAGGGAAAATAAAGCTTCGTAACTTCTGTCTGTGAAATCGTGGGGGTAAGGGCGGTGGAAGAAACTCCCAGTCTCTAAGGAGAGTCCATCGAAAGGGCCCACTGACTGAGACCGTATGTGAACCCACCCACTCTGGGAACCACCACCAGGGCAACACCTAGAGGGGCGCCAGTCGCATACAGAAAGTGGGTGAAGTAACTGGGAATGGGGCAAGTGCTTCCCAAGCCTCCAGCAGCCAGGCAGTGGCACCGTCCCCTTTTCAACTCCTCCAGCAGCCAGGCAGCGGCATTGTTCCTTCTCCAACTCCTCCCCCACATACAGAGCCACAAAGCGGTGAAGTGGGTTACCCCACCCTGGTGATTACCTAAGGCTCCACTTTATACAACACAACAGGTGTGCCAAGACATAGAGTCAAAGCGCTCTACCTAATACACAGAAACAAACACAGGGAGGCTTCCAAATTGAGGAGACAAAGATATATGGCCCAAATGAAAGAACAGAATAAAGCCCAGAAAAAGAACTAAGCAACGAAGAGATAGCCAACCTATCAGATGCAAAGTTCAAACACTGGTGATAAGGAAGCTCAGAGAACTCACTGAGTATGGTAAAAGCATAAAGGAAGAAATGAAAGCTACACTAAGTGAAATGAAGGAAAATCCACAGGGAACCAACAGTGAAGGAAAGGAATCAAATCAATGACTTGGGACATAAGGAAGAAATAAACAGTCAACCAGAACAAAATGAAGAAATAAGAATTCAAAAAAATGAGGAGAGAACAAGAAGGCTCTGGGACATCTCCAAAAGTGCCCACATCCAAATCACAGGGGTGCCAGAAGGAGAAGAGGAAGAGCAAGAAATTGAAAACTTATTTGAAAAATAAAAAGAAAACTTCCTTAATTTGGCGAAGGAACTACATACAAGTCCAGGAAGAACAGAGAGTCCCAAACAAGTTGGACCCAAAGAGGACCACACCAAGACACATCAAAGGTTAAAGATAAAGAGAATATTAAAAGTAGGAAGAGAAAAGCATAGAGTTACCTACAAAGGAGTTCCCATAAGACTGTCAGCCAATTTCTCAAAAGAAACTTTGCAGGCAAGAAGGGACTGGCAAGGAGTATTCAAAGCAAGTCCCTACAACCAAGATTGCTCTATCCAGCAAAGCTATCATTTAGTACTTCAACAACAATTAAAATAAATTTTTTTTAAAAAAAAGGGGAAAAAAAGCTATCATTTAGAATGGAAAGGCAGATATAGTGCTTCCCAGACAAGGTAAAGCTAAAGGGATTCATCATCACCAAGCCCTTATTATATGAATGTTAAAGGGAATTATTTAAGAATAAGATGATCAAAACTATGAACATTAAAATGATAAAAAACTCACAACTATCAAAAACTGAGTGTAAAAATCACAGAAAAGCTAAGCAAACTAGAACAGGAACAGAATCATAGATATAGAGATCATTTGTAGGGTTCTCAGGGGGTAGGGGGGAGAATGGGGGAAAAGGTACAGGGATTAAGCATAAATTGGTAGGTACAGAACAGACAGAAGGATGTTAAGAACAGTATAGGAAATGGAGAAGCCAAAGAACTTAGATGCACGATCCATGGACATGAAGTAAGGGGGGGTACAGACTGCTGGAGCGAAGCAGGCTACTGGGTAGAGGGGGACAGAGGGGGAAAAATTGGGACAACTGTAATAGCAAAATAAATAAAACATACTTTAAAAAAAAGAACCATACAAATTTGGATACCTCATTTATACAAAATGGACCTAATTGAGGAACCTGGGGGCGACTTTCTCTATAAAAGATGGCACACTGTTTCTGCCAAAGGCTGCATCTCCCCAGGTTGCGCACCATTCACCTGAATGAAGTCTCTCCATTTTCTAACACCCTTTTTGGGAATTTTTGTGGACAGGAACCACTGTTCCAGGAAGGGCTTCCTTATAGCTACTGAAGGCAAGGCCCTGAAGAAACAGGACACGAGCTTCGTCTGGGTCAGTGCAGAAGGCCATTGGGCAAAGTGAGGAGACTGCACCGAAGGCCAGCACCAATTATTTTCTAGTTTGCCCAAGAACTGGGTCTGCTGCCACTGATGCCTTGGATGACGTCAAGTCAAGTCAAGAATTGTCATCTCTGTTGGCCTCTCTGAGGGACCCATTTTCCCAACACGAGCCCTCACGGAAGAGACACAGAACAGCGCAGCGCCCTGAAGAGGGGCCACCCATACACCAGAAGGCAGGCTGACACCGTGGGAGGGAATACCTAGGGGTTAGTACGAAACACCCTGGAACGCTGAATGTGACGCTAGTACCACTGCTTAATGTTTTCCTGGGAAAATCCCTGCATTCTGGCAGGAGTTAAAGGCCCTCGGCACTGTGTAACCTGACCCTCGGCATCTGTGGGTTTTGCAAAAGGCCAATCCAGGCCTGCCTCTCCCTAGTGAAGAGCTAAAAGGCAGGTCCATCCTTTCTAAATGAGGCCATCTCCAAAGCTGAGAATTCTAAAAACCCTCATCTGAGCTGCATTTATAAATCACAATTCAGCAAGAGACTATAGTCACTCTTCCCTATTAAAAAAAAAAAAAACAAAACCCTTCCTGAACCCTCTTAGTCAGGCAGGTTTGGGGGTTTCATTAATACTGAGGTTCTCTCTGAATCCTCTTTCTCTGAATCTCCTAAAGAAATGACCTAATGAGCTCACAGCAAGTCTGGACAGGAGAGGGGAGGCAGCCACGTTTCTCACCACAAGGCATGCACAAATCTCCAATCTGAGCTTCCAAAGGCCCTCCCTCTGCCTCCAGGTCATTATCTCCTCTTCTAGCAGCTCAGAGGCTGCAGTGCAGGCGGCCTCAGCACCCGGCTGTGTCTGCCAGACTCTCCTGCAGCTGCCACTCACCCCGACAGGCAGAGATGGAGGGCTGGACCTAAGACTCCCAAAGCTTGTTATGAAAAAGAGTCAGGAGCTGTTCTGACCATGGTCCCCTCCACCCTATCTCAACCCACTGAGGGCGGGAAAACCTGACCAAGGAAGCAGAGGTCCCCAAGAGGCCTGAAGTGAGGGGTAAGTGGGTAGAGCAGGACTTCCGGAACCTCAGTGCTGGCAGGGCGCCACCTGGCTCTCCTCACTGGACAAAGAGTTCCTCTTTCTGGTGAGGCTCTAAATCCTCTGACCTTTTTTATCGCTGCTGCCTCACGGGTCAGCCCTGGGGCCTGCTCCAGGGAGGGGCCACTAAAAGAAGCTGAATTCAGCAGCCACATGTGGATGCCATCAACCAGCCCCATCCCTCACCCCCAACCCCAGGTCTCAGCACCAAAGAGGGGCACTCTCACCCTGCCTGCACAAACTAGGCCAGGGGGTGGCTGTTAGATCGCCTGCCAGACTCTATAGCGGTTATCTGGCTGCTGAATGGCTTCCTGGTACATCTGAGCACCTTCTCAGGGCATTCTTAGCCTTCCCTCCACAGTTACCCTGTCCAAGTGATTGATAAAATTCCAGTGCAGCCCCAACTCCTTCTGAGCTGCTCCTATTTAATCACACCCTTTGGGAGAACCCTTTACAGTCACTAGGGGTTGTTGTTTGGTGTTCTTCCTTGTCCCAATTACCGAAAAAAGGTCACGTCTCACACCTACCCCCACCACCAATATCTCCCTTGCTGGAGCTGAGAGCATCACTGGCTGAGGTGTCCCCGGAGAAGGAGACTGCGGTGCCCCCACCCCCAAGAACTTGCTGACAAGAGCTCCACCCACTCCTGGTCAGCAGCTGAGCTTCCATAGGCAGTGGTGAGGAAGGGGGAGCTGCCCAAGCAATACCCCCAAATGCTAACACCCAAAGGATTTGACACTTCCTCTTGTTTAGATACTAAACCTACTTACAGAATATAAATTCCCAGCGCGCCAGACCAACATTACCTTCGAGATGTAGGTCAGCTGCAAAGATCCAACAGCTCCTGCCCCAATTGCCAGGTTCTGGGAAAAAGAAAGTTTTTCATTTTAAGAAGGATGCTATGTGAGAGGCCATGGAAACAGCACTAAGAGACAGGAGACCAGGCTTCTACTTCTGCTTATGCCACTTACTGGCTTTGCAGCCTTGAGCAAGTCACTTACCCTTTCTTTAGCTCACTCTCCTCCCCTGTAAAACAGTGGTGATTCTTGCCATTACACATGTGCATTAGCGTCACTGATGGCCTTATGGATTAGAGAGAGGCATTCCGGTATAGTGGGTAAAAGTGTGGGCTCCACCATTTGACTATAAGTTCCATAGCCACTAATCTTCAGTTTTCCCTTCTGGTAACATGTACCTACCTCATAAGGCTGCTGTAAGAACAAGTGAGTCCATTTAAGAGCACCTGGCACATAGATGACACCGAACAAGTGTCAGCTACTATGTTTTTCTGTCCTGACTAGTCTGATCTCCTTGTTGGCTTGGTCCTATTTCATGCCACTTTAACTTCTTTTCATAATAAATAGGGTACAGATTCACACAGTACAGAAATAAAAAATACAGCTGTTCGGTCTGTTTCACAGGACTGTTATGATGTCCGTACACTATAAAACACAAAGTACATGTTCAATTAAAATAGGAAGAAACTCATAGGTACCCTGTGTGGCAAAATCTACCTTGGCACCATCGCTCTGGCTTTCTAAGTTCTCCATGATCAGAAATGAAGCAATGGCCCAGGGATGGGAGAAGACCAAAGAAATGGCCGATAAATCACTCATGGAGTTTCTAATCTGTAACTTGGAAAATCCACTCCCCGTGAACCTGAGAGCCTGTCCGTTACTCCTGAGGATCTCTCTTTTTAAGGTTTCCATAAACCTTAAAGAATAACCATGAACCACCATTACCCAGGTCATAGCAAAGCAATAGAGGTGGATCTTAGATAATGGGAACTTAATAAATTTCTTGAAGGGTTAACAGTGAAATGGCCTGTCATTCTGGGGAGACCGCCCTTAAGAAATAATCTCAGATAAAAGGGAAGACTCCTTCCAGGCCCAATTATCTACATTAATACATACCCCCTGAAACAAATGTAATGTGTGAAATGTCCTAGTCACAAGAAAATGGACAGGAATAATACCATGCTAAAAGGCTTCTCAGAGCCTTAGAATTTTAGAGTAAGAGATCTAGAAAGAATATCTCCCCCCTTTTGCAAATGAGGCCATAAATCTAAAGATCTGCCTTTAAGTGGCCAGATCAGCATTTCAGCTATGGATGATTTGATTTACACATTTTTTCCCAATGATACAGTGACTGCATTTTGTTTTGTTTTGTTTTGTTTTTAGGAACCCTCTATTGGGTGTAGCCCCTAAATCAGGGTCCAAAATGGAGCCGCCACACCCCCGAGGAGGTCCACGAGCAGCTGACTGCCCCAGAAGAGAGTGTAAATCTCCCTGGGCAAATGCTCAGCTCCTCATGGAGTGAGATGGCCAAGAGCAGGCCCAGGTCTGCATGGCCTCCAGAGACACACAGAGCCACAGGCCTGTGCTGGACCCGGAGCACCTGATTCACCCCAAGGCCCCCATCTCACTCTTGCAGAAACTGACCTGTGAGTGAAGGGATTTGTCCAAGGCAATAATTGGTGGCAGAGCCTGACTACATGCAGCTCAGGTCTCCTGACTTCTGCCCTGACGCCCTGCAAGCAACACAGTGTCATTTTAAAAACATGAGCTGCTGGAGTTCCAGCTTAGGACGTTGCTGCCGCGGGGCTGCAAGTGGTAATAAGCCCCATTCAGAGTGTGCTGGGAGCAGTGTGAAAACACACACAGAGAGCGGAGCCAAGGTGGTTCCTATCTCCGACCCGCTTGCTAATTACAAGGTGTAGATGCCAAGTCTCAGGGCTGGTCTTGCACAACTCACTCTCCTGACCCCAAACCACAACCCAAAGGCCTCCAGGGCCCTATCCTGAATCATGAGTGATGAAGTGGGATTTGGGGAACCACTGGGACACTAACCCAAACATAATGACAGATAGGAACCGATCAGATTTCAACTACTTCATCCCCTCCACCCTCCATGGCTGCTCCACCCTCGGCGCCCTGCTTCAGAAAGAGACAGTACTTCTCCAGGCCCTACCCTGGGGGCGGGGGTGTCCTCACCGCTTCACCCACAGCCCACCCACAATCTGCTCCTAAGCTCACGTGTACCTCCTCTCCAGCACCAGAAGCCAGGAAAATGTGACGAACGTCTGAAAAAGCAATTCCCCCCACCATCCTCACCACCCAGAGGGAAACAAATGACAGGAGAAAACAGCCCCAGGATCACGGAGGCCTGATCCACAGTGACAGCTCCATGTCCACTCCGGTTACTGGACCTGGGAGATTAATGGTGACAGCTCGCTGCCAGGTGGCAGCCCCAAGCACATCTTGCTCCAGGAAGAGTGTGCCAGCACGCCTGAGTGGTACAGCCTCGGCAGCCAGCCGTCAGGGTGGGGACACCAGGAAACAGCACCTGGGGAGGGGCAGGGCGGCGCAGACTAGCAAGCTGCCTCTCCTGGCCACCGCCTGTCTCCTCTGGGGAAGGGACGAGACCCCACCTCCACTGACTGCAGCCTGCCCTGACCCCTGCTCTCACTAGTTTCACCCACACCAACCCTCCTCCAACTTTGCTGCACCTCAGATTCTCCTGTGGAGCTTGTTTGAAAAGGCCCAGGCTCGAGCCTCACCCAAAAAACACGGAATTAGGATCAAGTGGAATGTGGGCAGAACACATACATTTTTTTTAATATTCCCAAGGGTTCTCTTAATAGGCCCAAGTTTGAGAACAACCAGCCTACACAGCAAAATCTAGCCCTGGATTCTGTGTTGGGGTATATTTTTCTGTGAATTGAAGTCTGTTCTTACTGGACTTCAAGCACATGGAGGCTCTAAGTAAAGCCTTACTCAATTTTTAAAGGAAAACACTACTGGTATGGCTGTTAGGTTCCAAAACCAGCCCCGAACGCCCACCCCCCTCACGGAGGACGGGAACACCACACAACCTCTGTTCGCGACGGCAAACAGGATCTCCTTGGGGAGACTCGTGCACGTCTGCGGCTAGGGTGTCGCCTGACTCTGCAGGTCCCATGGCATGACCTGCAGCAGGTTTCCTGTGGAACAGGAATGGGGTGGAGAGGTCATGAAAGGACTGAGTCCCAACTAAAAAGGGGTCAAGGGCTTGGGCAGAGGGAGGTCAGGAGCGGACTAGGAAGAGGGGCCGGAAGTCCCCGAGATGGGAGCGGAGACAGAGTTGGGTGGGAAGGCTGCTGTGTGAACCACCTGGGGAGAGTTTTAAACAAACTAATACTCGGGTTTCATCCCCAAGGTTTTAACTGATCTGGGAGGGTTGTGCCCAGGCACCTGCACACTTTTAAATGTCCCTGGAGATTCCTCTGTGCCACCAGGTTTGAGGACCACAGCTGCAGGCACCAGCTGACCCTGCTGGCTCTGCACTGGAGACACAGCAGTTGGTGAGAGAAAGGGCCACGCCCAGCCCCAGCCCACAGAGTGGCCCTGGCTGCTGCACCAGCAGAAAGTAGGGACAAGGAAGAGAAGAGCCAGGGAGAGACGAGGGATTCCAATTGCACGCACGGCTGGCAGCAACTGTGCATGGAAATGTTTGTAAGTCAGGAACAACTTGTACACTTCTGGGACTTCTAAATTTTCTGGAACAATGTAGGGCACAAGGCAGGCTCCTGTTAAATGATGGCTTTATGAAGACAACACCTTGCTTTTTTGCTCCAATGTTCTTCGGCCACCAAGGACCTCAGAGGAGCTCCCACTCCCAATGAATGGAAAGTATAGGGTAATTTCTTTTCGACCACCAAGCAAAGAGCTGAGGTGCCCACAGAGATGTGACACATCTCCCATGGTAAGCCTTTCTCCTAGAAGCAACATTACTTCTTGTTGAAATAGGAAAATTTTCCCATCTTCTAGTGAGAGTAACAAGAAGCACAGAAACGACCAGAAGACCTAACTATAGATTCATAAATTCGCAGAATGTCAGCACTAAAAGGTTCTGCTGATGCCTTATCATTCACCACATGAGTCGTCCACGGCTCAGCTTGGGGGAATGACCCCTCAAGGGGCAGAGAGAAGACAGACAGAGCTCATTACTCCCGACATCGATCTGCTGCCCCGACGAAGCACAGCTTGAGAAAGGAAGAAGCGCACCTATCCTTAGAGTCTAGTATACATCAGGCCCACTGGCAGGCACCTTTGCACACTGTCACCTAATCCTAACAATCCCATTTTACAGATGAAGAAACTAAGGGTTGAGCGGGTGAAGCAACTTGCCCAAGGTGAGACAGGTACTGAGCAGTCGGGCCAGGGGTGGAACCTAACTCTTCCTGATTCTCAAATCCCATGCACTTTCCTTCCTACCAGGCCACCTCCCATGAGACAGTCCTTCAAATGTACAAAGACCTGCTTATTATCTAAGAGTTGATTATCAATGAAAGGTAAATACAAGAGCTGGACCAGCAGGGTTACACCAGAAGAGGCCCTGCAGAATTGCCCAAGCTAGGCAGGGCAGGAACTAGTCAAACTGGCTCTCAGGTGTCCAACTCCAAAAGACCAGGGATTCGCAGTATGAAGGGGGAAGGAGAGATGCTGGTGCCCTCTTCCCCTCTCTTCCCTCCAGGGTTCCTGGCAGACAGCAAAAAACACGGCAGGCAGTAAAAACAAGCCTGCTGGTCAACTCAGGGGAGAAGTAGGAAAAGAATGTATGTGGAAATCCCACAGCTAAGGCAGGAGCCGCCATGGCTGCCCACGGGCTGAAACCACAGCTCAAACCACCAAAAGCCTGAGCCAGACACAGACTCTCAGAAAAGGACTTGCCTAAGAAGAGCAGTGCGACAGGAATGGAGGGGAGAGCACAACTCCCTCTGCCCCATGTTCAGCAGCCCCACCGCAGCATGAGAGGATAATCCAAGGACTGGGACCAGGCTGCTCCCAGACATTACATGACCCAGGCAGTGGCTTCACTCGCTGCTCTGGTACCAACCACATGTCCCCTCCACCCTGCAGCTCCACATCCTGACACCACCTGAAGAAAGGTGAAATGCCCGTGGCTGTTCTCTCCGGTCTCCAGTTCAAAGAGATCTATTTAGTCTTTCCCTCCGTTGGCTTGCACCAGCACTGGCGTTAGCCACGATGGACTTCATGATGTGGACGTCTCTCGGCCACCACATTTCCAACTCTTTACTTCCTCTTTCAATCCTGGTGACAGTGACCTAACGACAGGGTCAAAGGCCTGGGCCGTAGATAATCCCCTGGACATGTTCAGGATCCAAGACTCTACCGATTGGCCACCTAAATGTTTCTGAAACCTGAAACTCAATCGGCCCACTACGTTTCCCCTTCCCTCAACTTGGCCTCCTCCGCAAGCATGTCAAACTCAGTCACCATTCCCCTGCACCCTCTGGCTGCTTCCCTTCCCAACTTCTCCATCTCTGCCCAGGGCTCCACCTTCTCTGCCCAGCCAAGCAGGCACTAAGCCTCTGACTGCTCTGCCTCACCCTTCAGGCAGTCCCCAGCACATCCGAGTCTTCCTTCCCAGGGCCTTTAAATCTGTCCCTTCCTCTCCATCCCCTCCACACCACCACCATTGTCACATCGGAAGCTGTGGGACAGATTCCTCACCGGCCCCTCCAACTCCAGGCTCTCCCCACTTCCCTGTCCATCTCAGGTCACCGCCAGAACAAAAATTCCTTCACAAATAACATCTTTTCTGACATCTAATTTGATAAACTCTGGAGTTTATCAAAGTACTTCCACGTACATTACTTTATTCCATCTTCACAGCAACTGTGCCAGAGAGTGAGGTAACTCGTGTTATTATTACACGTATTTTACAGACGGGGGACAGGAGGCTCAGCGAGCCGTGGATGCCCCCCTAACGTGTTCACCGAGTGCCCTGGCTCGGCCGGTGTGACTAACACAGCGGGCTCCCAAGCACAGTCTGATGTGCAGCCCTGCTCCCAAATGTACGAGTGCCTGCTTTTCCTCCCCGACACCATTTTAACAGTCAAATGGCATTCTTGTCTATGCTAGAGATACAAAATAGTTAAAAATAGATATATAAATAGATACAGCAAACGAATGCTGGAGGTTAAAGTCTAAAAGAAAACGTGACAATAGAAACAGAGACAAATTCTAAGACAACTCAGAACAGCCGTCACCGAGGATCAGCAGAGCCTCTGCCAGGTTCCGTAGCTTCCGTCCCTTCAGCTTCAACACCAGGCAGTGCTCAGTATCACCACGCCTGCCCCAAGGTGCTTCCTGGCCTCCACTTTCAATTCAGACCAAGTCCACCTTGTCATAGAGACAAGGATTGTTTTTTTAAAAAGTAAGATTACTATAGAAAACACAAAAAACAAAACCGCACTTACAGTATTTTATGTTAACTCTCAAAGTCCACACATAATTTTAATTCTTGAAACATTAATTTAATGATCATTAAACCTTAGCAGAATTTGCATTTATTTATTTCAATATGCATTTTAGCCCAAGCACAGATCTGTCACTTGAAATCTTCTTCGGGGATTTTTCCCCCAAAAGGAATTCTGCGTTCTTGCTCTAACACTTTGGTGGACGAGAGCATGCCAGAAATCCTCCTTAGCCCTTGAAATCGCGTGTCACGTAGACCACGAATGTGCCACTTACACCAAATCTGTGAATTAAGAACACTTTGCCCAAGCAGTTGCTGAAGATCTGAGAGTCATCACGCCTGTATATACAGAGAGAATCTCTGGACAGACACAGAAACTGGTCGTAGTGGCTGCCTCTGGCCAGGGAAATATGTAGCCAGGGAACAGGAGTGGGAGGAAGGACCCTGTCACTGTATCGGCTTTCCCACATTTCAAATTTTGCACCAGCTGCAGTTATTGGCCAGTTTGTAAAGGACATTATCTTACTGGTTCTTGGCGTTTTGACAGGATGAAGCATATTATACAAAAATGTTTTAAACATTATTGGATTTCAGCCACATTTTGCTCAAGAAGGTTTCTGATACAGAAAATGCAATTTAAAAAAACATACACACACTAATCTTTGCCTAGCCTTTAAGACAAAACTATTGTCCATTACATATTATGTACTAATATAATTTCCTACCAGTCCTCCGTATGCTTTCTACTAAAATGCAGCCAAATAGTCATCATTTTGTCAACACAGCAAAGCTCTTTGCCCCTTTCAGTGGGAAGAATTGCTTTAAGCTTATTCTTAAAAGAAGGAAAGCAAAAGGTTTTTATTTAGGCCCCACAGATACCAGGAGAAACGCAGAGATGTGATCTTTTTTTTTAATATTATATTATGGGTATTTTGTTCCAAAACTCACATCATGGCCTTTGGGAAGTATTTTTTGACCAATAAGAGAAAATACATTTTACAGAATAAATTTGACAAGAACAACAATCTAGTGCAATAGTGCTTTCGTGCTTCTGTGTATCCTTTGTTCAGGGCTATATAATTTAGTCTTGCAATTACTTAGCCAAGCGAGCACCAGGCAGGTGGAACATAAGCGTTGCTGTGCAACTGAAACATGGTTAGTTACTCTGTAGGTCAATGTAATAGAAGAGAGAAGCCTTATTAAGGAACTTCATGCTCTCTCTCACAATAGGGACCAACGCTAAATTAAAATACAAGTGCTGGTGCCATCACATCACAGAAGTGCTTTAAGGAAAATCTAGCCAACGTTTGTTTCTATTCAAGAATTATTTATGTGCTTGACATTGTCAGCATATTGATTTTTAAATGCATTAGCCAAGTCAGTGATCATAATCAATAATATTGAAACTCTGTATTTATAGGGGTCCTTTTTAGCTAATAGATTTCCTGCTAGATAAGTTTGGTGTCACCAGTGCCTATATTGAAAAACTTTGATTCCTTACTCTACCACAAGGAAACTACACATTGGCAAGTATTCAAGGCACGCACCAGCACGCAGGCTGACCTCTAGCATGACCCAAGATCCACTCCAGGAGCAGGCACTGTCGCTGGCCTCCCGTCTCTGATGTCCTGCTGTGCTCACCATGGCCAGCACTGGCAGCTCTGCTTCAGAGGGCTGCCGTCAGGGCACAGGAGCAGTCTGGCCCACATCTGTCCGGGGAGGCATACAGAAGCCCAGTGCCACAGAGACAACTCTTAGGCCTCCCTTACTGTCCCCTCTCCCGACCCCACAGCAGCAGACTAAGGCCTACCTACCCTCTGCAGACTTCTCACACCCTTGTCCGGCTTCCTCACCTTCCCTGTCCTGCTTCCCAGCACACCTGACAGTCCCAGGAGAACATTTCCTTAATAAAGAACTTGCCACAAACGTCTTGTCCCCTTGTCTTGGGGCCTCTGGGGAACCACACCGTCAACACCCTCTAGGCGGACTAGCTCACCTTCCCCCCTCAGTGCTGCCTCGCCCCATAAAGCCTGCTGCTGCTCTCACTGAAAACACCCTCCTCTCCCCTTCCTCTATGACACACAACAATCAAATGAGGGTACTATAAGTGAAAACACTCCAAAACAGGTAAAGTACTCTACAAATGTGAACCATTTGAGTAATCACTTCCAGATTTGGGTTTATTGCTACCCCCTCCTCACAGGGGTGCCATGCAGCTCGATCCTGCCACATTTTTATCTGATCTTCTATCTCCCCAGCTACATGCAAGCTCCTTGAAGATGAAGACTTTGTCTTGTTCACTGCTGAAGCCTCAGCATTTGACCAGTGTCTAGCATGCAGGCCATGTTCAGCTACTCTGTGTTCTACAGTGTTGCCAAACTCCAGGATCCTACCCTACTCTCAGCCCTTCGGGGAATAAAGGGCCGAAAGCCAGGTTAGGTATCACCATTTATCCTCTGGCCCAGGGAGGATAAATGGCTTGCTCACATACAAAAAACTTAGTGGCAGAGCCAGAATCCAATTCTTGATCTTCTGTCTCCCAGGCCTGAGAACCTCCATCTAGGACTCCACCTCCAGGCCCTACTCTTCCCCACACGGGCAGCAGCAGGGAACACTGCAGCCCCCTCTCCTCCAACCAAAATACTGGCATCAGGCGGTTCAACTTAATGATGCACCATCTTGTTATAAAGATGGACTCGGATTTTTAACACTATAGTCTTGTGTGTATCGTTTGTATCTCCCCAGCCGAACCTGACGCTTCCTCGTGGTAAAGACCTCACTGAGCTCGCCTTCCACATGGTCTCCAGGACCGTGCCCAAGGCTGAGCACGAACACCAGTAGGAGGAAGGAAGACAAGGGTGCAGAGTGCAGACGCTCGAGTCAGACAGACCTGGCTCCGGCTCCTGCCCTGCACTTACCCCCTGTGCAACCTTGAGCGAAGTCACTGGACTTCTCTGCCCCCTGCAGAATAACACTGTGAGACTGACCATAGCCCCCGAGCCCCAGGACTCCTGAGAGGAATTAATGAGGCAACATGTGATGCATTTTGCACAATGGCTGGTAGAGGGAAACCACTCAGTGAGACTCAGTAAGTATAACCTGCAGTTGGTAATAACAGCAGCAACAGTGGTGGTAAAAACAGGCTCCATAAACACCGAGTGACTTAAACAGAAGGGATCAGAGACTGGGTTCAGAAAATCCCTTCCTTATTCATATCTATTAAATAACCACGATACTATATATCAGGCATCTCCTTTCCCTTATACAAGTAAGAAGTTCAGTGACCAAACAGAGTTCCCAATGTCTCCCTTCACGGGGACAGACTGAAACCCTCCAGTCTGCTCTTGGGGTCACCTCCAACCCGTCTTCTCCTGATGCTGTGCACACTCCAGAACTTCCACTTGGTTCAGGCCACATCCCCCACCCCAGGAGCACAGGGTCAGGCGCTCCGCATTTCCTAAAGGCCCCCCTCTGACTGTCTCTCTGCCTGGCCCTCTTTAGTTCATTCATTCATTCCATTCATTCAATTAGTACAAGTTTACCAAATGCTGGACACTGTGGATCAAAAGCTAACCCAGATGAGCCCCCTGCCATCGAAGAGCTCCCAGCCCTGAGAGTCCTCTGCCTTCTATTTCTTAATCAGAAACTACCTTTGAAAGTGTTCCTTCCTCCCCAGCAACATTAAAATGACTGTCTCGTTATCAGCAATAATAGCAGGGAAACTGGACTCAGACTGCCAGGGTTAGAACCCTGGCTCTGCCACTTTCCTATGATGTAACCACAGGTAGGTAAGTGCCTGCCCCTCTCTGCCTCACCCGCCTCGCCTTCAGAATGAGGGCATTAACACCTAGCAATTAGAATGCTGTCAGAATGAAGTGAAAATCCAATGAAGTCTTTAGGACACTGCCTAGCGCAAAGTAATAAATGTTCACTAACACTATTTCACAACTTAACAAAAATATCCACTCTCTAGTCTAGAATGGCTGTTCGGCCTTCAGTACAACAAAGAACTAAACCAACAACTAAAGAAGTAAAATGTTCTGAAATATTGCTGTGTCACAGCCAGACTCTCCTTTTTTAGGCATGTGCCAAGCCAGCTGAAATTTCTGCCTCCGGGGAAAATGTAAAGAATCTGCAGCAGGGGCCACGAGTTTTATTCAGTAACTCAAAGAAGGCTGTGGCACAAAGAGAGCTCAGTGGGCAGGGACACAGGGGAGGCTTCCCTGGGTGGGGGGGTGGGGGGGACCTGCTGCAGAGGCTGAACCCGGACACCCCAGGAAGGCAGCCCAAGGCCTGGCATCCTCGGTTAGCACGGGTCTTGCAACCCAAGTCAAATCAGAAAGCTGGGAAGAGCAAAAGAACTGATAACTGGCAACATTTGAGACTGGATATGGTGACACAATGGTCCCAGGTGACACGTCACTGACAGCAAGATTCTCAGCCTGTAGCCCAGAGTGTGAAGGAGGGTTCAACTCTCAGGGGAGGCTGCCGGCAACAGCTAGGCAGGATTCCCTAAACAAGTGAATTTGAGTTAAGAACAGTCCTAGTAGGAAGCATAGCACTAAGTAGCTGAAACAGGACAAAAATACATTGGAGTTACCTGGGCTAACATGGCAGGTAAGTGGGAGGAGGTACATAAAGGACAAAAAAGGGAAAAGGAATGATAAGTTTCACAGACCACCAGTCACCGGGCTCATCCCTGGCATGCCAGAAGCCAAGTCTACTGGCCACAGGACTTGATTTCAAGTTCCTCCAACAGTGGGGAAGTAGCACCTAAAATGATACTTCCTTCCACTGTAGATCTGCTGACTCAGCTGTGGGCACCTCTACAGAGTAAAGGCGGGGAAATGATAGAGCAGGGCCCAAAGGCAAACCCCCAAACGAACAGCAGAAGAGGCCAGCGCTCCAGACTACGCCAAGGATGTAAGTGTCTGTATGCAGGCTTTGTTCTGCATGCTCAGCACTTTCAATAAAAGGAATCACTGGAAGGTTTATCAGAAATGTGGGGTAAAACAGGGGGCACAGTTCTATTTGGGGTTAAGTCTTTCCCAGAGATGGCAATTCTCAGCAGCTCATCTGTGGGTACGTTTTCTGTATCTATAGCATTTTCTCTCAGCCATTAACTCCAGCTGACAAATGCCAGAGGTCTCTGGAGGGTCAGTCCCGGATAACGACCTAGAGACTCACAGGCTTCTTTTTCCACTTCACATCCTAAAGCCCAAATCCATCCCCCAACACTCAGACTGTCGTCTTCCTGAGGCTCTGACCCAGAGCCAAATCTCAGGCCCACACCCCTCCCCGCCCCAATGTGGCCACGACCCACGATCCTGCCATTCAAGGACCACACCAGTCTTTGGGGCCTCATTCCACCAAACTGCTCTAGGGTGGTGGGAAGGAAAGGGCCTACGGCATTCACAGCACCAGAAAAAGACCTAAGATCCCATGTCAGGGGCAGAGCAACGCCTTCCCAGACCAGGGACGACTCCAGGGACTCCCAGGCAACGCAATAAAACTTAGGGGGCCCCTGTCAATTCCTAGGTCCAAGCCTCAGCTGTTTTCATCTATAGTGCAAGAAAGCAAAAGTACATGACTTCCAGGGTCACCTGCAACCCAGTGTTGGAACTCCTGGCTCAATGCAGGAGACCAGGGAAGTCCACCATTTGTCCAGCTCAGGGAACCAGGTCATGTACTCTGCTGGGGAGGGGCCCCAGAGTGGAAGAGCAGGAGTGGCCACAAGGCCACAGCCCTAACAACAGAGGTGAGCGGAAAGCAAGTCATGCCTCAGATCCAGCCCAGCCGGCCTCTCCCAAAGTGTGAGAAAAGACAGCAGATCTTCTGGGTCAGGAGAGGAGCTTTTTCTCAAACTAAAATTTGGGATGATTTCCTATGCACAAGGGTGCAAACATGCAAGCGTGCTTGTGGGTGTGTGTGAGTGTGTAGTGACATTTGCCCCTCCTTATAGACCCGCAGTTCAGTGCTGCCTGGGGCAGATGAAGCCCTTCAGGCTAATCCCACGTGCATTCCTCCCAGGCAGCGATGGGCAGCCGGCCCCCTGCCGCCTTCCCCGGCAGCCGCTCACCTGTGGGTTGTCCATGTACCAGAGAAGGTAGTTGGCCTGGGTGTCCAGAATAAAGTACCTCCGCAGAAACTTGCCACTGTTCTCATTCTCCTCGATGTCCAGAAACCCACAGATTCGGTTCTGCCGATCCACATAAGGCATTCCTGGGCTCTGCTCGCATCACCCTGCATGGCGGGAGGTAGGGGGGTGCTGGTGAGAAGGAGGGTGAAGCAGGCCCTGCCTCCGGACCTGTAGGCACCTCGCTCTGCCCTGACTCACCTCGTTCAGAAGCCGCACTAGCGGCTCTCTCTCGCATCAGCTCCCGTCCCCGGGCACCGAATGTTCCACCCCGACCCGAGCCTGGAAGCCTCTGTGGATTCCATTCCGTAGGCAGTCATCAAAATCCATTAGCGTGCATCACCTAACTTTCCTGAGGCTCTTCTACGTGCTGAGCTGAGCATTAGGCAACTTGACATACACAGGGGATATTAGCCTCTACTTTGGGTCCAGGGCCAGAGTTCCAGTCCCAGTTCTGGCCACTTACTGTGTGAGCACTAACTATTTAATCCTTGTGCACCTCAGTTTCTGCATCTATAAAATGGGGATAATAACAGTACCTGCACCTCATAAGGTTTTGGTGAATGAAAATGAAGTGCTTGGCACTTATTAAGCACTTCGTAAACACCAGGCATTATTATTGCTCATCACAAAAGCCTTAGAAAATAGGTCATAACCTAGTTTAATACATTAAAAAACTACCTCAGGAAGGATTAAAGCTCCAGTTCAAATTCCTAGATAAAACTTTGCCAGGAATTCAGTCATCAAGGGCAGCCCCTCCGGATCCACGAGGGGCCCAAGAATTACCCCGAGGGCTCCTGGAACCTTGTGGCAGGGCCACATGCTTCATTTACTTCACTTTGCTGTTACCCAGAGGCCCCTTGTAATTGAGAGAATGGGGGATTGGAAGAAAACCCCAACCCCTGAACACTTTCACTGGCTCCAGAAGAGGCTCTTGGTGTTAGGAGACACGCCTCACCCTCAAGACAGCCTCCCCATCCTTGTGATTTCCTTCTGTCTCTCTGAAGAGCCAAAGGAAGGGCTGGGGCACTCTTCTCCTCCCAAAGGAACATGAGCAACTTCCCACAAGCAGTTACACCCAACCTGGTGCACGACACACTCTAGAAGGGGGACAAAGTCCCACAAGGATTAGAAAACACCATTTAGACTTTCAAGAATAGACACCACCCACCCCTGGCCCTGCTGGGCTCCAACCAGCAAAATCCACTAAGTCCCAAGCCCACCGTGGTTCTTAGTCTACAACTAAGTAACATCGTGAGATGGCCAACCTCAGGCCACTCCCTGCACTGCGACACTGGTCAGCAAGGAAACTACTGAGACACCACACCTGCCCTCTTCCAGGCCCAGAGGGGCAGGTCCACGATCAGGCTAATTCCCAGGGTGGCAACTGGCAATGCGGTCTGTTCTCTCCCACCACCACACGGGGCCTGGCAGTGTTGAAAGGCTGACACAAGGAGAAAAGTGCCCCATGTGCACAAGGATACCAGTAAACAGTGAATCCCTTGATAAAGTCAAGGCCAGAATACCAACTGGGACAGACAACTCAGTCAGAAGGGAGATGGGTCAGGGGTCCCATGACCACTCACTGGGTAATAATGGGGAAGAATAAAGCAGGCAGGGAGACAGGGCAAAGGACGGAAAAGGAGAACTTTAAGAGGAGATGAGAAAAGGATAAAAAGTGGCAACAGGAGGTTAAAAAAGATGGCAGTGGAGAAGGAAGAAGTGTAGCGGAAGTGGGAGACAATGGCAGGGTGGGGGTAGGGGGGGAGAGACAGCCCTGCCCGACGGAGCATCAGGTCTGTCACAGGTGCCTGCAGCCAGAGGCCCTGCTTCTTGTGCCTGCCCGTGCACAGAAAGCTTCCACCCCAGCTCCAGTTCCGCAAAGGAGCAAGTGTGAGCACAGGGAAGGGAAAGAGAGGGAGAGAAGCCACGCGTTAGGAACAAACACCACAGGAGGAACTCAAAGTCTTCTTACAGACACTGGGTCAAAGACGGGAAGGTGAGAGGCCTGGCGCTGGTTGTTGATGGAGTATATCCCTGAGGAAAGATGCAGCATGAGCCCTGGGAACAGGGAAAAGCAGGAGTCCCCTACAGAAAGGCTGGGTCAACCTCCCGCTGAGAGTGCACAGCTGTGGGTCAGGATGAGGAGGCGCACCCATTCCCCAAGAAAACTCGGCAAATTCCCTTGGTGCAGCCAGAGAGACAGAATTCCCAGGGGTTTCAGGACTACTGCCACTCCTGGGACATTGCTAGGAGAAAGCGTAGGAAATGCAGTGGGATAACAAAGCCCACTGTCTCAGGGCCCAGTCAGTAAGCACAGCACCCAGCTTCAGGCCGGCTTTCAAATGTGCCCTTTGTAGCCAACAGGATTAATCAGAGCCCATCTTTTTTCAAGGCAGAAGCTGGAGAGGCACTCTTTCTGCAGCCCTCCAACTGCCCACTTGTGAGGAGGGGGCTTCCTATTTGCACGCGTCTATGGGAGGGAGAAGACCTTCATGTCCCAAAGGAAAGATAATAAAAGAAGAGTTCTGGTTACAACATCTCCCGACTGCGGTTCTAGCCCCAGAAAAAAAGGCTGCTCAGATGGCCTGAGAAGCCGCTGAGTCACAGAGCTCATCAAGAATGTGGGAGGTGGGGGAAGGATCAGCTGCAGGAGAACCGGCATGAGGGACACGTGGTGGTAACCAGCCGCCCCACGCAGAAGGGGCAGCCTCAAGGCGGTGCACAGAACACAGACCCGAGGCCCTAAGCCCCAGTCCTCTGACAGGTCATCCAGACCCCATTTGTGCAGCCCCTGCCACAACAGCTGCTAAGACTTGGGATGGACAGCCTGCTGTCCCCAGACCCCCGAAATTGCCTCTCCCTCCCTCTTAGGCCTGTCGCCTTCATCTTCCAAGTCTCTGCTGGTTCCTCTTCCTTTTCCCACAGAAGCTCTCCAGTACAACTAACTCTGCCACCCCAGGCTCCACCCAGACAACTGGGCAGAGAGGGGAGAAAGGGAAGTGCTAGCAATTGCTAGTGAAGGGGGGGAAACCCACCTTGATGCACATACACATACCACCACCCCAAAATTCCCCTGCCAAGAGCAGGAAAAAGCTTTGAAATGTCCTAACACTCAGCACTTTCCTCCAGTTATATATATAGTTTTAGCCTAATTTCTGACGCTCTAAAATCACTTGTTATCTTAAGTTTCCTTTTAACTTCAATTCCCCAGGATAAAAATATTGAGTAGAGGGTGACATCGGGTGGTTTGACCCAGGAGTCACCCCCGGCATGTCCTGGGCCCGGCACTCTGAGAGTGACTCTCTCCCTGTCTCCTGAGACAATATGCAAAGTGTCCCCAGGGTCAGGCAGCCCCCTCCCAGACTAGCCTCTTCTCTTCTGCCCCAGCACCACAATGCGCAATGCAACCTCCGAGTAAGGAGCTTCTCAGCCTTCACAACACATGGAAGACAAAGACAGCAGGCATTCATGCAGGAAGGGACCTTGGTCCACCCTACTCAACCCTCCCTATCTTTCCAAAGGAGGCCAAACCTCCCTAGTGTTTTCCGTGTGTAGTGCAAAAATCACAGTGTAACAATTTTGGCATTTTTAAAAGATCACTCTAGCCAACCATTTTCACTTTTGCATGCTTTCTCATGCCCCTGTCTGCATAATAGGCCTTTTTAAAATTTTAAATTATATCATAAACACGTTCCATGTTGCTACATAGTCTTTGTAATCACTGTTTTTAATGGCTGCATAACATTACTGGACCATATTTACTATAACTTACTTACCATTTCTCCATGATTAGACAGATAAATTACATCTAATTTTTCACTATTATAAGTAATGCTAAAATTCATATTTTCATGCTTTGTTTCTTCTTTTACAGGGAAACGATGTAAATCCCAAGTAATAATAAGACCAGATCATAGCTCATGATTTTTTATGATTCTTGAGACCTATTTCCGGCTTCATCTTCCTTCCTGGACTTCGTGAAATGAGATCGGAACGATGTGTGCACACAATCAATGTCAATCAATCTCTCTCCCTCTCACTCATGTGCCCCAATCCAAACCCAACCAAACCCTGGCCTCACCCAAGTCAGATACCAAAATAGTGTGTGTTAAACAAAAGTAAAAGAGAAAAGAGGAAAGTTCTATATGATCCAGATTTCTTCAGTACCTAAGTTCCTAAGTATGTACTGCAAATAAAAATATACTAAATATTTCATTCATAGGAACAATGAAACTTAGAAAGAAAAAAGTGAACTCGCATGAAGTGGTCCATTGAGCAACGACAGAAAATGAGTTAAACGTCAGTTAAACCAAGATTGCTGGCCAATATTTGCCAGGTGACCAGACGAAGCTCATGAAGGAAAAGGGAGTCAGGGGCTGCCTACCTTACAAAGGGATCAGGGGCACTGGGGGAGGTCTCTGTCCAAAATATCTCCTCGGAAGCCCATATCAGTGCCTCACATTCCATCACCAGGGGAAATTCAAGCCAAGAATAAAACCGTGCCCTAGGAATTGAGGCAACTGACATCTTTATCAGGCTTGTAACATGCAAAAGATGTCTGGGACCGCGACCCTGAGGAACAGAACACACGCCAAAGGAAGAGAGAGGCAACAGAAGGGCGAAAAAGTACCAAGAAGACTGCTGCTTGAAACGAATGTTACCCGCTTGAAAAATGTCCCTCAGATTCCTGTGCACCCAGGACAGCAGGAGCAGGAACCTTTCTGGGAAGCAGCGTGGCAACACATAACAGGAGAGCTAAAAATGTCCATACCCTTCGACCCAGTAATTCTACTTCCAGGATTCCATCCAAGTAAACGAACAAAGCTGCAAATAAAGATGAAAATACAAAGACGGCAATGGCACTAGAATTTGTAATAACAAAAAGTTGGAAGTGCTCTGAATGTCCCAATGATCAGGGAATGATTTAAAACATTATAAGACATTCGCATAAGGAAATGTTGCACAATCATTTAAAAACTATGTTTTCGAGACATTTTTAAATGAAGTAGAGAGAAACTATATCCTGATAAGATTTTTTAAGATATAATATGATTTATAACATGATCTCAAACCTCTAAATATTATTTTTCTGTATCTATATTTAGACAGAAAAAAACTGGCATACAGACACCAAAATATTAGCAGTTCATATCTGTGGGTTGTAAGTTAATTTTACTTACTTCTACATATTTTCTGTATTTCCCAAACTTCTATAGGGAATGAATGTTACTTTGTTTAGTAGGAGGGAAAGCTATTTAACTCCACACAAACCCTCATCCCCAGCATAGAAGTTTTAAAGCTAAGGACAAACTTCTCAATTCTCCAGAGTCCACAAACAAGAAAAACCTTGCCTGCATCATAGTTCTCTTGAGACTTTTTTGGGGTGTCAGTGTCTTAAATCTAATAAAGTAATATGCCACCCATCACAATTGCCCAAGAGCCAGGTACCTGCTCAGAGAGCTTGGGCACCCTCCATTCTTGTTCGGTATCTTACCTCCTGTTTCAGTATCCTCTTAGAGAGACTCATCCTTTCCCCTGCAGGCTTGGTTCCTCGCCCTCTGGGCTTCCTCAGAGGAGCCCCTGTCCTTGAAGCCGACAATATTCACACCCAAGCTGATGCCTCTATTCCTCTGTTACTACAGCATCCGAGCCACACAGAGCCCAGCACTGCAGGGAAAGGAATGGGAATGTGACGAGGACCCCCCGTGGAATCTTCCTTCTTGAAACTTGGGAGATAGGAGATAGGGTTGACATGTTTTAAATAAACAACAAGAAAGACAAAGAGATGGATGAAGAGATTTTTTTTTAAGAAAACAAAAGCTGCCCTGGCTGACGTAGCTCAGTGGATTGAGCATAAGCTGCGAACCAAAGAATCGCAGGTTCGACTCCCAGTCAGGGCACATGCCTGGGTTGCGGTCAGGTCCCCAGTGGGGGCCACGTGAAAGGCAACCACACATTGATGTTTCTCTCTCTCTCTCTTTCTCCCTCCCATCCCCTCTCTAAAAATAAATAAATAAAATCTTTTTTTTAAATCTATAGAGCTATTAAGTCATGAAAGTTATGGTTTGCAGAATTAGACATTTTGATTTTTAGGATCACTAAGGTAGTTCGGAGATAAGGGAAAGACGAGAGTAAAATAAGGGAGACAGACCTGCCTGACCATTCTGACACTGCTGAGGAACACAAAAATACGAGAAAGGGATAACAGAGATCAAGTCCTAAATGGCACTGGCCCCATTATGATGCAATCTAACCTCCAGTTCAAAGAAAGGTCAAAAATATTCTTCATTAATTTGTTTTTCAAATTTGGAGATTTTTCTTTCATGTTACTCTGTGTTGGCAGGACAGGGGATTTCAGTGATTTAGTCCAGAAAACGGTCAGGAAGGCGTTTTTTGACATGTACTAGGGCACACAGTAAGTACATCTCCTGTCTTGTTTCCCTCTGATGGTGGGAGAAAGAGGGCAGGGGCTGGGGACAGCGGCGTCCAGCACTGGCGGTGAGTGACAGGGATACCAACAGGAAATTGCTAAATCTCTACAGGAGAAAGTTTATCAGGAAATGACATCAGAGGTCTCCGCGAGGACTATAACACAGCAGAGACAGACTGGGGTGTGGAGGTTAAGAATAGACACTCAACTCCTGCTAGAATGTGCATGGGCCTCGTGACGGAGCGTTCACCTACATTAAATTGCAGCACACGGAGATGTGTCTTGTGGAACCTCAGCAATGCCAAGGGCCCTATGAAAATCACAAGAACAACAACCAAACACAAGCTCAGCTATTTCAGAACACATCCCTGAGAATGGGCCAAAGATGATAACTTAGGAAGTGTGGGAGCATCTATTTTCTACTGTTATAACATCACTGCATTTTGAAAATGTCATCAGAGCGCACTCCAAATAGTCGCAGCAGGAGAGCAACGTGAGAGAGAAGAGAATGTACCGAGAACATGTTCCCAACAGAAGTCCAGGGCGAGGAATGCAAACATCTACAGGAATGGGGAAGTTCAGAAGAGGAGCCTTCTTGACTCGGACAGCCCAATCCCCACTGGACCCAAGAACTTTGAATGGAGGGCAAGAGACACTCAAGGAATTTTTAAGGGGGAAAAAAACGGAGAGGAAATGGCAGAAGTAACAGAACATTAATACCACTGAGATAAAAACGCTAAAAACAACAAAATATTTTAAACACTCATGACCTGTCCTAACACAGCAGCCTCGTCTCTGTACAGAGAAAATGTGTTTGTTGGAACCAGTAGGAAACAAAGGCCTGCCTTGGTCCAAGGCTCCTTAACAAACCACCTCCATCGGAGGGACCGGAGGGACCGCCAGTGCCGGTGAGCTGCCTTGTTGGTTTTCTAAACAGCCTGTAAAGACTGAGACCTCCAGCTTGCAGAATCGTCCCATTCCCCCCACTGAGAAGACTCAATGAATTCAGTTTCTCGGTGGGGCTCCCTAGCAGTAACCACCCAGGAGCCCCAGAGTTATAATCTTCCTTTAAAACTCAACAGTGTCAGCCACTAAAACGTGGGCAGAAGGAAGATGAAAAGCAAGCACCGCCGTCTCTCCTCTCTACTAGCCTTTTGCAAAGTGCCCGAGGACAGTGGAAGTGCGTCTGTCCAAAGGCCTGTGCCCACAGCCCTGACTTCAGCGAAGGCGGAGGGGCTGGGCGTGGCGAGGAGGATGTGCAGGTGACGGCGATCAGTATGATGAGTATGTTTGATGAAACTCCTGCAAGAAGATGACCATGAAAAAGGGCGTGCTGATTTTCGGTTACCCATTGATGTGGTGGAGTGAAGTGAAAGAGGCTGGGTTTTAGTCAGACTCTGCTGAACTGAACTCCTCGGGCCATTTCCTCGTTTGCAAAACCGAGAGAATCACTGTACCTACTTCAAAGGCTGCTCAGGGGGATTAAGTGAAATAAATAATGGGTGAAAAGTGCTTACCAGGATGTCTGGTGAGGAGTAAGCACTGGGCAAATATTACTGTTAGGATGTTTGTGTGGGGGGGGGGTGACTGACAAGTAAGTCTATGATTACCATGACACCCCAGGGCTGCTCAGGGCAGGAGCGGCGGCAGCCATCTCTACCCTCAAATATCAACAGGCAAGCATCAGTGAAAAGGCCATGACACTGGCCTCCCTCACAAAGAAAGGCATAAATGTGCCTTACTCTGGCCTCTACTCCAAGACCTATCATATTTTACATCTCTACAATTCTCCAAGAGGTTAAAAAAATCCAAGAGCTCCACAGGCTCCATCTTGGCCAGCCTCCCCGAAAAGTTAACAGAACCCAGTCAAGCCTATCGGTTCCAGGGAAGGGACTCTGGAGCTGCCTCCTGCTCCGCCTGAAGGAGAACCACACTAGCTGAGAGCCACTTTGCAAGTGGGTGGCCAAATCTGAGTCCTAGCTGATGGGACAGCGAGTACTAGCCTTTGCACTTGAACTGGTAGCATTTCCCAGGAGTGTAAGGACAAGCAGACCTAGCTTCCCACCCCTTTATCTCAGCTGGCCGACCTCTGTAGGCAGAAAAGCACACCACAAGCCCTAAGTTGAAAGCTTTTTGCCCACTGCAGGCAGTGTCAGGAGCTCCTGCACCAGCAGCGCTGGGACCTCCACGGTGAGAGAGCCCAACCCAGCAAGTACGTTCAGTCAACTGGGGTCAGAGCAGACAAGGGGCTTTCAGAAAGAAGATAAACTGTAAAGCCCAAAAGATTGACCTGGCCAGAGGAGGGAGAACAGAGTAACCCAAGATTTGAATAAAGGTCAGTTTTAGTCCCACTGCACCAAACGCAGGCTCCTCAAAACGGGAAGGAAGGGACCCCATCCCTCCCACCTCACAGCCTCCCTATCTCCCCACCCTGTCCAATTCCCAGGCTCAATGATGGGCTTATATTGGGCAGGGCTAGGATTCTTCCCTTCCCATAGGCTGTCAAACCATAATATTTGCTCTGCTTCCTTCCCTTCCAAAGCCGAACAGATTAGATTGCCAGAGTCCTACCCAGCTCACTAAGACAGATGGAAAACTGAAAGGCAACCAAACTGGCTCACAGTGGAGCAACAGAGCAGCCCGAAGTCCCAGCACCCACATCCTCTTTTCCATGCTCTAGGCTTACATCAGCCAGAATGAATAGTGTCCAGTAGGTTCAGTGAATCAAAAGATATTTACTGCACTATGGCCCACAGCAAGAGCTAACATGAGGGAGGCATTCCAGCCTCTTAACAGGGGCCTCACTCACCGGTTTACCCGCCCCATGAAGAAGCAAGGAAATCAATGAAGTGCCAGCTGGATGTGCACAATGAAGACTGAGCGCCTGCTGCTTGGGTCTTCCTAGTGTTCCAGCACGTCAGCAACACTATGCAAGCCAGCAGGGGCTGTTGGGGAGGACCTGGCTAACAGGGTTGATGCATCTCCCTTCCCACTTTTGCAAAATCCGTAAGTAGACACCAACCAAAACCTGCGTGTCTTCAGGATTCATTTTAACCTTGGTAAAATACTGTGCTAAATACGGTTCAGCTCGCTCTGATGACAAGGGATCTGCAGGCCCTACTTCCTTATACAGAGGAGAGAAGAAAGCGCCAACAAAGGAAAAGAAGGTTTTACAAACTCTCCACCAAAGGGCAGGTGGTTTCCAAGTCAATGCCTAGGTGATTACCCATCTCTGAAGCAAGCGAGGCTCCCATCATCAGTAGCTAGAGCTCCACGAGAAGCGCCACACTTGGTAAAAAGTAGAGCTTACAAATAGGGCAGAAAATTACTTAAGTGTAAAGGCAACATCCAGAGTAAACCCTTGTGAGCCAGTTTGATGGACTGAATTTCTACAGGCTGGAGGCACTGCCACGCTGCTCTTCTCCCTTCCATTGGACAGACGCAAACAATTCACATGCTTGCAATCACTTGTTCATTCATTCAACAAACATTTACTCACCACTTAGTAGATGTCATACACTGGGCTGGCCACAGAGTCTAGACTACAAGCTAGACTTTCACTATGACAAAATTCACCTGCCTTCAAGTGGCAGACAATGGAGGTGGCTAATATCTGAAATGATCGTAACGCTTTTAAAAAGCCTACTCTGGTTTCTTAAAGCATGCTGGATCTCTATTTGAGCAAATAGCTTTGTGCTCTAGGAAGCTGTTGAGCTTCCTAGACTGGAAGCTCCCTAAAGACAGAGGCTGCATTTTATTTATCACTGTCTTTCATGTCCTTATTATCCAATATATGTCAACTGAACACAAATAAAATCGGAAACAAACATTTCTATTCTTTCAAGATCTTCGGCTTTACTGTTTCTGAAGGCTTTGCCACCCGACAAAGAAAAATAATAAAGCTTCAGAAAGGAGGAAAAAGGGGACTGACTGAGATACATTAAAAACCACATGAGTACAATTTTGGGACTTCAGCCCAAGTACGAGTGGGCCGAGGTGCCTCCAAGAGCCACAGCTGGTATCCTGGTAGAAGTTTCCCCGCCCCTCTTCTCTGCTCTGTGCACTCTCCTCTGAAAAGCCCCATTTGGAGTCCTAAAGAAAGAAAGGAGGAGGGACGGGAGGAATTAGAAGGGGAAGACACAGCTTGAACCCACACTCATCAAGAAGGAAACCTTAAGCTGAAAGGCTGGGGGGCAGGGCCGGCCTGGGGAGGAGACATGTAAGACTCAAAGCGGAGGACATGCCTGGACACTTTTCCTTCCTACGAGGCCTCTTTTTTCCCTTTCCTCTTTTTTTTTTTTTTTTTTAATCTGGTGAAATAACAGTCTTCAGAATTGGAGAGCTGGCGCAGAAAAGGGAAGCAAGTGAGGTGAGAAAGAAGTTGGTGACAGAGACAGACAGCTCCCCTCGAGGTGTTTTCCCAACCTGGCACCGAATCTGCATTTTAGGACAGTTTTCCTTCAAGTAAGCCCCATAGCCTGGAGTTCCAGAAGCCCAAAGGCCCGGGCTGGACCCAGAGGAGAGAAAGGGATCTCCCTACGAAAGCATACCAGGCCTGCCCTGTAGTAACGTAATAGGGAAAGAGAGAGATGAGTCTCCACGGCCCAATGCGTGCCCCAGGGACTTGCCTGGACGGTCTCTGTTCTCCTGCCCAACCCGCAGCTCGGGCAGTTGTTGCGGGGCCGCTGCCCCAGCGCCAGAACCCGCAAAGAAGTTTCGCCGCTGCAAACGTGAGAAAATGCAGCTCAGCAGAACACCGCCCCAACCCTCCCCGCGGCCCCACCCCCACGGCCCGACCCCTGACGGTGGCGACCTTGGCCACCCCGGACGCTCCAGAGGGTTGGAGGAGGGGCTGCCCGCCGCGCTTTCCCGGGGCTAGAGGAGGCGGCCAGGGGCTGCTGCGACCGCCCCCTTGGCCCTCGGCCACCAGGGCAGGCGCGCCCCCAGCCCCCCAGTCCGCGCCCGCCCCCGCGCACCGCTCCGCGCCTCTCCGCTCCTGGACTCGCGAGGGCACCCGACTTACCCCGCCGCGCAGGGGCCGGGGCTCGGGCAGGGTGCGTGTGTCACATCGGGGTCGGACGCGCCCCTCCGGCCCGCGGGGCCGGCGCTCTCGGGGGATTTCTTTATCTCGCTGCCAAACTCTCCGAGCCGCTCGCTCCTCTCGCTCCTCTCCCCCCACCCCGCCCCCTCCTTTTCTCTTGTCTCTCGGCTCTTTTTTCCGGGTTAATTACGTTTCGCCTTAAAGCAAAACCCAGCCCCGGATGTGAGTACAATGCTCCGCCGAGCCCGCTGGGGGAGGAGAGGGGTGCCGGGGCGCCGCGGGGTGGGAGGGGGCACGGCCGGGCGCGGCGGGCCGCGCGAAGGGGGCGGGGCGGGCGCCGGAAGGCGGCCCCGATCCCTGGCCGGCGTCCGCGGCAGCGCAGGTGGGACCCGGCCGCGGAGGGAGGCCCTGCCTCGGACGCCGGGCCCCGGCAGCAGGTGTTCGGGGCGGGGAAGGGGCCGAGGCCGAGGGCATCCTCGAAGGAGGGAGGCGAGTCGGAGCACGGGCTTCCCCGGATCCCCACTCCCTCTTCCCAAAGCCCCACCCAGCGACTTCGGTCCGGCCTCCCTCGCATCGGGAGCCCTTGCCTTCCTGGGGCTGCGGGCTTAGGTTTAGGCTTAGGGTTAGGGTTAGGGTCAGGGTCGGAAGAAGCAGCGCAGACTCTCCCTTGAAACTGCCCGCACAGCCCCGTGGGGGCCAGACGTCCTAACGGGGGATATAGTGACATTTTCAGAGCGTGGTGCAAAGACGCCCTTCCTGCCCTCGGAGCGGGAGGGTGCTCTGGGGAAAATGGGAAACAGAAGAGCGTGCATGAAGTAAATATTGCCAAGGGGAACCTAAGAGAACTACTGAGCGCCCGCCCAGCCTCCGCGTTATCTCGCTCGACAGCCACTGCAGCCCCGTGCGTATCCGTCCCGTCCACGATGAGGAAACCGAGACTGGGGACTGAGGTCATGTGCCCCGGGTCCCACGGCTAATCAATGGCAGGTCGGTCGGGTTCTGGCGCCGGCCTCCCACGGGAGGCGACAGACATGCAAACGTGCATCCAGTCGGGCCAGCAGCATCCGACGCAGAAGTGTAGTGGATGCAGCCTGGAAGGGAAGGTCGGGAGACGCGGTCGCTCGGGATCCGGATGCAAATGTAGTGAATAAAGTCCGAGTGCGACCGGACTCGGAGGGAGAGCGCGGAGGGCAAAAGAAGGTCCCTGCGGCTCTGGGACAGGGACTGGATGTGCGAGAGTGGCGCAAAGGCTGGTCCGCATTCCGGTAGCGCAGGGCGAGAGCAGACGGTTGAAAAGGCTCCGGGACCTGGGGCAGCAAGGCCTGGGGACAGGGAGTCCGCGCCGGCAGCACACACCCCGAAAGCACCGGTGGTGAAACCGCACGCGTTTCCTCTTCCATTCTGATTGCCAAAGCAAAAATGAGCCCCGGCTCTCTCAGGTGTGAAAAGGGCTGTTTGCTCTAGAACATTTTGCTTTGAAGGAGGAAGGAAAGGGGGACACAAGAAAGAGGGGAAAAAAAAATTTCCTTTGAAATAAATACATCAACGTCAATTTTTTTTTCTGGTTTTTGCCACTCATAAATTTCAGGCAGCGTAGCATGCTGAAGAGCATGTTCCGCAGAACCAGGTGGCCTCAGTTTGAATCCCAGCTCTGCCACTTTGATCCCTGGCCAAGTGACTTCGTGTCTGGGTGCCTCCGTTTCTACATGTGGGTTCTCAAGGAGAGCACATGAGTTCACATTTGTAGTGTTTAGATTACTGTCAAACATGAAGTGGATGCTATGGAAATGTTTTTTGAATTTAAAAATTAGATTATGGTTTTCAGGGTGAAAAGGAACAAAATTCCACCCAGCTCCATACAAATCTGAAGGGAACTGGTGGTTTCCAGCGCGAGCAATGAGGTGAAATCTCAGATTTCATGGTATGGTTCACATTAAAACCCGTAAAATTCTACTCCCCGTGGAGCCGGCCTGAGTCACTCCATCACAGAGCCACAAATATGTCCTGAGCACTACTGTCTTGGACGCCTAGGAGGCCAGGAGGAGCCAGCGGCCCTGGGTCTCCTTGAGAGGATATGAGTGCTACTAGGAGGTCTCGGTGGCCTTGTATTCCTCCTGGAAGTGCCGGGGAAATAAATGGCACAGAGAGTGACTACTGTCAGCCTTCAGAGGAGAAAGACGTCTCTGCGAGGCGCTACGTTGGGTTCCCAAGGAGATGGGCTCAGAAATGGGCTGAAGAAGATGGGTTCAGTTTGACCCCGGTGGTGGGGAGCAAGAACATGTTAGGCTGGGAGGAGGGTTTAATGAGAACCATACCATGAAATCCTCAGCTTGCTTTGAGCTATGCTCATACTTCACGGGGAGCCCCATTTTCTTTTGCCTGAGACCCTGACCAGGACCTGGCCCCAGCTAGCCTACAATGGCTGCCCTGATTCCATTCCCGTACCCCTGGGTTCCCTGGTGCTTCTTCAGAGGACCGCCCCTCCCCACCTCTTCCTGTAGTGGGCACCACGGAGCAGCTGTGAATTGCTTCTGTGCCCTCCTGCAGAGCCTTTCCATCTCATGACTGACACACTTTGAAAGTATTTCCATTGCCTGATTTTGTGCATTTATTTTCAGTACAATAAACAGCCCTGATGCCTGAAAATGTGACTCTGCCTGTGGGGAAAGGAATGTCCTAAAAAGGGCCTTTCACATAAGTTATTTAAGTCCCCTCATTATATCAATGCAAGATGAGGTTCAAGTTTCCTCAAGGTTTTGCAGCTAGTTAGTGGCAAAGCTGGTTCTAGAAGCCAGCATTGACTACCCTCAGAATCTGCCAGTATTGGGATAGAAACTTTTCCATGAAGACGAGACTTCTGGCCCAGCACCTAAGAATCTAACCAGAAAAGACTTTTACTCTACTCTAGCCATTTATGCACTTTTATTACTTCTCCGTGTAAATGGCCCGGTAACTGATCTAATAACCTTCAATGGTAAGCCAGGGTACCCTTCAGGGAACTGCATTGTTCTCTGTCCTCAGAGAGACCCATTATATAAGGTACCAGGCTGCCAGTTAGTTCTGTTGGGGCAAGTGTGGAACTGAAGAGACCAAGGTCATTGGTCTCAATCCTGGTTCAGGCTAATTAACTTTACACAAAGATAAATTTCTCCAAGGCCACATACTGCACCTCTGATGCTAGCTGGTCATTTTATAAATAGTTACTACTGGTTTCAATAGCAAAGCAGCATCCATTTCCAGAAAGATTACTCAAACTACTATTGTTCTATTCAGTCCTATTTATTCAACAACCAACCACCTGAACTTGTTACCATGTTTTCTCCCATATATCTTGCATTTTTTATTTGCCAAATACTTACTAAATGCTAATTTTTTTACACATATTATTCATCTAACTCTTACAACACTGGGAGCAAGTTATTCTTATTGCCCCATTTTATAGATGAGGCAACTGAGACACAGAGACCAAGCCTAGATCCAAACCTATGCATCCTGGTGCCGGAGTCCGCCCTCATAGCCACTGAGTTTGTAAAGGATACAGAAAGATAGAAACCAAAACTCTTTCCCCTCCACATTTTTGATGACCATTATCACTTACAATATCCATTCCACTTCACCTAGCAATTTCACATCCAAAGCTGTGTCCTACAGTAAATAATCTGGCAATATACGCAGTACATGTGGAGTACATGTGTACATATGGAGTGTGTGTATGTGTATGGGCCATATACACAGGTACTCACAGGAGCATTGTTTCTAATGGTAAGTTGAAATTCACTCTCATGGTCATTAACAAGGGATTTAACAGGTAAATGTTGGTGTATTCATACAATCTTATACTATGCTTTTAGAAAATGATTGCAGGGAAGGGGAGTGGGTGGCGGTGGAAGAGGGTGGCATAAGGAGATAAATGGTATAGGAAAAAATACAATAATGTGAAATCAAATAATATTTTAAAAATGTGATTTAATTACAAACAGTAAATATATATATAATATTTTAAGTGGAAAAAGGGTACAAAGCTGTCTGTATAATATAAACCCATTTCTGTAAATAAAAATTATACATGCTTACTCCATGAAAGAAGTCTAGAAGTCTACATTCGAACCTGCTAATCACAGTTTTCTCAGGGCAGAGAAAGAGGGGCTGCAACAGTGGATCTCACTTTTTAAGAGATGCATTTCTGTAATGTTTAATTTGGGGCAATAAGAATGCATACATTTGGTTATGAGAAAAATGATTTAAATTTGTAATAAAAAATGTAAAAGCTCTGTGAGAAAGCACAGCACAGCCCTCAAGGAGCCCATCCTTTACTAGGGAGGGACTATAACACATACAGAAACAACTGCCACAAAGGCCAGAAACTGAACCGTGCAGAGAGGGGAGAAGAGAAGAAGCTCTGTGGGAAATCACAACCAGCTGGGGTGGACAGGTGCAGGAGAAGATGTATGAAGGACACTTGAGAAGAGCGTTGAAGGGAAAGGTACGATGTAGAGGTTGGGGGAGGGGCAGTGCGTTGAGAATGGGTGAGCTCCAGATACAGAGATTGTCAAAGGCGAAGCAGAGAGGCGGGGATGCACAGGATCCATTCAGGGAGGTGTGAATGGTCCAGTTCAGCTGGAGCCTGGAAGGACAGATGAAGGAAGGATATTCATAGGGAACAAAACGGGGAAGAAAGGTAGATGGAGGGTCTTTACTACTAAGCTGGTGAGTTATGCTTGTTACTTTAGGCATCAATAGCCACTGAAGCTTTTGAGCAAGGAAGTGACACAATCAGAAGTGAATAAGCAATTTAGTGATTGCACAGCACCTGGCCTCTAGCATCAAGCTGCCAGGACTGGACGCCTGACTGTTACTAACGAGCTGTCTAGCCTGGTCCCCTAACTTCACTTCTTTCTCTGGTTTCTGTAACATGGGGAAGGTGGTGATAGCAGACACCCTATCTCATACTGTTGTTGCTGAGTGAGTGAATGGTTTGGGGCACGTAGTAAATACTGAGAATTCTGTTAAATTTTTAAAAGTCAGTATACTTTTGGATGAATATCTGCATTTCATTTTGAAACTTTTATTACAGAGAGCTAACATTATGTGACAAATTATTAACTATTCATTCTTCTTTCACAGGCTTGCCCATTATTAATCTCATTTTACAAAGGGGACAATTTAGGTTTTCGGGAGAGATGCAGTCTCAGAACGACATAACCAGTTAGGAATTGCCTCCATGAGTTCTGAATCCTATTTCAATGTTGTCCATTCAGCACTCACGGCTGCCTCTGAGCGCAAATTCTCAGAGCCCTAAGAATGGGAAAAATTGAGAGTGGAAAAAACTCTGCCAATTTCTGTTTATAGGATAAGGGAAACAGCAGTACAGGACAGTAATAAAGTAAAATCAGAAAAGGTAAAAATTTGGTGGAACATCTGGAAATGTGTATGTGAAATACACACACACGCTCACACACACACCCACGCTGAGATATGCCCCTCATTTCCAAAATCGTATGTTAAAGACCTAACTCAAAATGAGACAGTGTTTGAAGAAAGGGCTGTTAGAAGGTAATTAAGGTTAACTGAGGTTGTAAGAGTGTGCATTGGTAGCCTTATAAGGAGAAGCAAAGATCTCTCCCTTTCTCCACAGACACTGAGGAAAAGCCACGTGAGCACACAGCAAGGAAGTGGCCATCCTCAAGCCAAGAAGAGACCTCTCCTCAGAACCCACACATGCTGGCCACCAGATCTGGGACTTCCAGCCTCCAGAACTGTGAAAAAATAAATTTCTGTTAAGCCACACATTCTGTAGTATTTTTATACACATACACATACATGCATATATGCATATATTATATACACATACCAAAATTATTTCCTAGTAACAAAGTTTAGAAGACATTGCTAAATCTGACACTAATATAAACCTCAACACTGAGTGTGCATCCTGTCCCTAGAAATAGCAGTCTGCCTGCGAAAGGCACTGCTCCTATCGATTCCTGCTGAGGGCATTGCTTTTCCGTCAGTTTGAGTAAGTGTGGTGCCCGGCGAGGACGCCTGCACCCCCAGCCAGGCCCTGTGACTACGTGGGGAGAACTGGGCCCGTGGAAGCAGAAAGAGAGAAGGCTCTGAATCCGTGACCGTGTGTTAGCAGTGTATTTAACTTTCCTTTTTGCTTAGGCTAGTTACGTAATTCATTTCCTCAGCACTGAGCCTCCATGCAGGCTCCTATTAGTAAACACTTATGGATGGCTATAGTCCGGGTTGATAGCGAGAACAAACACCACCCAGTTTTCCATGGCATTCCTATGATGCGCTGAATTTTACATCAGCGTTTCTCGATAAGTCTTTCCATTATTTGATTCACAGGAAAAACGTGTGCACTGTGCAAATGTCAAAAGGTACAAATAGTAAGAAGGACCAAATACTCCTTCCACTCACGTCCACCGGACTGTTTTCTTCCCCAGAAGTGATTCATTGGTGTGTGTTTAATGATAAAAAAAATATTCAATTTGCAAGGAGATAACTTAAAATGTAATTATCTGAGTGCTAGATTTATTTCTGAATTTTCCAAGTATTTGCCAATAAACAGGTATTATTTTATGATCAGAGGGAAAAAAACGTTAGTTCTACAAGTAAGTAGTTTTTAATTTTAAAGTACCTCAGAGATCTCATGGCTACTGTGTGATTAAAAAAAAAAGAAAGAAGTACCATAGAACTAACTTTACCCTCAACTTAAAAAATAATTGTCAGTCTGTGAACATGTTTCAAAAAATTTCAGCCAATTTTGAACCCTTCACATGAAAACTCCTGCCACTGGAAAAGATATACAAAACCTGATTCATAGCTTGAACCCCGCGACCTGGTGAAACTCAGTAGTCACTGGAGACAGGAAATTGGCTCAGGAATCTTCCAGATTCCATCAAAATTGTATGATGACTCCACCTGTCTATCAAACTATACTGAAGTTAAGTGTAGCACAAGGCTGGAGAAGTAAGCCCACTCCAGATTACCTCCTTCACTTAGTAATTACACAATAACAAGCTAACTTTATCCTTACACCTAATACTTAATGATACTGTGAATGTTCTAAATTGGCTAAGTAGCCAGTGCACCCTCCAGTAACTGAGGTCAGAAGACGTCACAGTCCTGGCCTGCTGAAAAGACATATGCAGCAACACGACCTTGACCTAGAGGTTGCCCCTCTGGCAACTTCAATCTCTGAGACAGAACTCTGAATTCAGAAGGAGAGAGGGGAAGGACCTCCAAGTAGCCAAAGTCCCTGCATTAAGAAGAGCCTTTCTTAAGCTTGCTTATGGGTTCTGATTGACTATCTAATTTCCGAAGGTCCGCTTATGTAGTTTCCTAACTCTCAGCAGATTAGAAACAGCAGCAGAACAGAGAGATGGAGGGAGGGAGGGGGTAGAAGAGGGAATGACTTTCTTCAGTTTATTCCCATTTCTCTAAATGGGTTAGGTGACGACATCAAAGGAGGGGAAAGAAAAGTGGACAGCATTCCCAGAGGTTATATGTGTTCAGGAAGACCTTCAGCACTCCTGGGATGACGCTGGGGTAGGGAAACGTGGTCGAAGTGATTGGGGCCTTGATTTTAGGCGGAAGTGTCCATGTGGCTTTGCTGGTAGGAGCAGTGACCTTCGAGGAGGGGTCACCTCTGAGGTGCTAGGAGAAGACTTTGGATTCATTCACACGCTTATGTTTTTAAAATATGATATACGCATGATGTACCTTTTGCTTTAAATTTTTAAAACTTCTTTATAAACAACTTTACAAATAAAGTCTGTGAAAAGAAAATTGTGTAAGTTAAACATATGAAAGACTGGAAATCATTAAACTCCTCGAAGAAAACGTAGTGGGTAAGCTCCTTGGCATTGGCTTGGCATTGATGTTTTTTGAATTTGACACTGAGAGCAAAGGCAACAAAAGCAAAAATAAACAAGTGGGACCACATCAAACTAAAAAGCTTTTGCACAGAAAACAGTCGGCACAGTGAAAAGGTAACCTACAGAATGGGAGTCAATACTTGCAAATCTTACATTTGACAAAGGGTTAATATCCAAAATGTATGTGGCAATCATATAACTCAATAATGAAAAAACATTCTGATTAAAAAAATGGGCAGAGGAACTGAATAGACACTTTTCCAAAGAAGACATAGGAATGGACAACGGGAATGTGAAACAACGCTCAACATCGTAACCATCAGGGAAACACAGACCAAAACCACAGTGAGATATCACCTCACTCCTGTTAGGAAGGCTATTATCAAAAAGACAAGAGACAAGGATTGGCCCGGATGTTGAGAACAGCGAGTGTAAATTGATGCAACTGCTATGGAAAACAGTATGGGGGTCTCAGAAAATCAAAACTAGAACTGCCCTGTGACCCAGCAATCCCACTTCTGGTGCAGTCAAAGGAAACAAAGCACCGTCTTGAAGAGAATGTCTGCACTCCCTCGCGCGCTGCAGAATCACTCACGATAGCAGAGACCTGGGAACAACCTCAGTGCCCATTGATGAATGGACAGATCAGAAAACGTGATATCCATGTAACACAATAGATAGTATTAAATATATATTATTCAGCCATGAAAAAGAATATAATCCTACCATTTGTGATAACATGGATAGCACTTGAGAGCATTGTGCTGAGCGAAGTAAGTCAGACAGGGAAAGACAAATACCGTATGATCCCACCTATATGTGGAATCTTAAAAAACTGAACCCATAGCAACAGAGGACAGATTAGTGGTTGCCAGACACAGGAGATGGGGGCGGGTAAATGAGCGCAGAGATGAGTGAAGGGGGTCAAAAGGTACAAATATAATATAAATAAGTTCTGGGAATGGAATGTATAGTATAGTGACCACAGTTATAATACTGTATTATATATTTGAAAGTTGCTAAGAGAGTACATATTAAAAGTTCCCATTACAGAACAAATATTTATAACTATGTGAGGTGATGGAGGTTAACTAACTTATGGTTATGATAATTTTGCAACACACATATCAAGTCACTGTGTTATTACCCCTTAAACTAACACAATGTTATGTCAATTATATCACAATAAAAATGGAAAAATTCAAAAGACTACCCCAAAACCATTGTACCACAATGAGACAGCACTACGTACCTATCAGAATGGCTAGAATAAAAAGTAGTAACAATGTCATGCACAGGGGAGGATGAAAAGAAATGGACCGTGGACCCTTGCCAGTGGGGTGTAAGAGCGTACGGCCTCTCTGGAAAACAGCTTAGCAGTGTCTTCAAGAAACTAAACATGCAGCTGTTGTGCGACCCAACAATTACACGTCTGAGCATTTACCCCAGAGAAATAAAGACTTAAATTCACACAGGAACCTGTGCATGAATGTTTGTAGCGGTTTTATTGATAACAACCAACATGGCTACAACCCAGAAGTCCTTCAGTTGGTGAACAGTTAAACAAACTGTAGTAGATCCAAACCACGGAATGCTATTCAGTAACAAAAAGGAGCAAACTATCCATACACAGAACAGCCAGAATGAATCTTTAGAGAGTTACACTAAATTTAAAAAAGTCCCAAAAGGTTACAAAGTGTCTGATTGGTTCCACTTACATAACATTCTTTTTTTTTAAGATTTTATTTATTTACTTTTAGAGGGGGGGGGAGGGAGAAAGAGAGGGAGAGAAACATCAATGTATGAGAGATACATTGATTGGTTTGTGTGCCTCTCACGCACCTCCACCTGGGGACCTGGCCCACAACCCAGGCATGTACCCTGACTGGGAATTGAACCAGTGACCTTTTGGTTTGCAGGCTGCCATTCAATCCACTGAGCCTCACCAGCCAGGTCTATAGAATGTTCTTGAAATGACAGACTTATAGAAATTGAGAACAGGTGAGTGATAGCCAAGGGTTAAGAAAGGTGCAGGATAAGAGGGACATGCGTGTAGCTATACAATGGCAACACAGGGATCCTCCTGCTGACAGAAATGTCTGTCTCTTGGCTGCAAAAACTCAGTATCCTGGTTGTGATATTGTACTAGGCTTATAAGACGCCACCGTTGAGGGAAACTGGGTAAAGCGTACACAGGATCTCTCTGAATTATTTCTTACAACTACACGTGAATCTACAATTATCTAAAAGTAAAAAGTTTAATTAAAGACAAATTTTAGGAGTAAAAGATAGAAAATTGCACTGCAACAACAATTAAAATAAAATATATTTTAAAAAATAAAAATAAAATAAAGAAAAATTTTAAAGCTGAAAAATATTGACAGCTTTGTGCTTAAATAGATAGTATCTAGTTTTAAAAAACCCTTGTGGTGAGACATAACCCTCTCAACCCTAAATTAACTAAAGCATCACTGCTCACAAACTCCACACACCAGGTTAAGCATTTCACACACTGTGGCTGCACCTGAATTGTGGTGAACTACCCTTTAGTTTTTAGTTCTGATATGAAGAGTAGTGTTTTCTTTCTCTCCAGCCTCACCTGCGCCCCTCCCTATTGCATAGCTCCCCCCATGGCTATTTCCTTTGCCATTGGGCACATGCTTGCTTTTACCCATCTTTCTGCCTTCCTCGAAAAGAAAATTTTTAATGCTTGGAGGAACTCCACCAGCATCTCAGCTGGTATGCAAGAAAGTCAGTTTCCTAGGACAGGGCGTACATCAGGGTTGGTTGGATCGTTTCAATTAGTCACCATAAAACCCTGCTGTGGCTTCCCTGTATTCAGAAGGCGACAAGCAAACATTGCAGTAGAAGTCCGTTAGAAGGCGGCTCGTAATTATATGTTACTGTGCACACCATGAGTCAAATCACGGCCACTGAAATGTAACTGCATATTCTTGAAATAGTTCAGCTGTGAGGTCTAGGGGCTGACTTATTTCTGGTTTCTCCAATTTAAGCCCTGGTATCATGACCCTGTAGCTACCACCCAACTTAGAGTAGATGAGCAGCATGGTGAAGGACAAAGGACTCTGGAAAAGCAAACCTCTGAAACCGTAGGTAGAGTGATGCCTGCAATTTAACTGTTCTAAGTTGCAAAAGCTCTAGAAATATAAGAACTATGTTACGTGCAGGAATGTCGGTAAGAGGATGATATAAAACAGTGGTCTTCAACTTTTCCTCTACTACCTCCCCTACAAAGTGCTGGAAACAAGGTAACCCTTTGCACATTTCTAAGTTGGCATTTATAACTTTTAATCATAAGTGTGAGTGGTTGCAAAGGATGCGTTCTGCAGGTTGGTCACAAGTGGAGTTTTGAAATAAAACCGTTACATCACTCTTTCTCAATGTATCCAACAGAATCTAACTACCATAATCATGTGACACCATCATTCCTTTTTCAAACTAAACAAGCAATCACTTGACAGTCGGAATGTTAAATCCTCCCCTTTTCCCTGATCGCAGTATGTACATTCCACGTCTCCTCAAGAATTGTATCCAAATGTCACATATTTTATGACATCATTTATTATTTCATCATCTTTTATGGATTACTCTATCATATATTCTGAAACAAAATGCCTATGTAAATTGATTTGATAATGTAAAAAATATCTTGGGACTATAAGCCTCCCGGTGTTAAAACAGTCTTTGAATCATCAATACAATTATTAGTAACAAAATAATATATATGTTATTGATCATTAAACATAAACCAGTAAAATATTAGACATTATTCTCTTAATGAGATGAATGAGGATGGATTTTTAACTATAATGTACTTATATATATTTACCCATATATGTATTTACCCATCTACCCACAGATATGTTCAAATGTCTATCAATTAACATTCCCTTTTGCAAGAATGAGCATGTTACCTCTGCATAGCATCCCTATTTCTCATGAGAAACCTTGTTCACATGAACAAGTAAGTAGATGGAGCTGTAGGCATTTTGTTATAACAGTGTCCAGGGCTGATGAGAAGGAGGGAAAACTGGGACATGTTTCTGGGCCCGTGGCTTCAGAGAGGGGTCTGGGATGACTTAGCTGCCTATGAGTACAATCCCTCTGTGCAGACTTCTAGCCAGTGCACCTTTGCCAGGAAGCTTAAAATCTGTTCTTCAGCAAGGCTGAATTTGGCAACGTTGTTCAATTCTTTGAACTCCTTCGTGTCATAGGTCAGATGTCACTCACTTAGAGATCTTCCTTCAAAACTTATTCCAGGGGGAGGCTGTGCGCACGAGGGGCAGGGAGCACATGGGAACCCTCATCCTTTCTGCTCAGCTCTGCTGTGAGCCTGAAACTGATCTAAAACATAAAGCCTATTTTTAAAAAATTATTGTACTGATCCATCAGTGGTCAACTCAGTTAAGTTATTCTCCAAGTTTTATGAAACACCTTAAATTTGAAACTACCTAACTTGTGAAAATGATATGTATCTTTCAAAAAGCCTTTTGCTCCCTCAACACAAACACAAATATTTCTGATTGCCCCTTGCTCACCCTGGATGCTTTTACAGCCCTAGGCAATGCCTTTCCTTCCTTCTTCAGAAGTGTGAAGGACAGGTGGGAGCGGAGAAGACCTGGTGTGGGCCCGGCTCTCCCTCCAGCTCCATCCCCTGTGGGCATCTATCACTCAAACACCCCTGGAGTACGGTGATTTAAAATCTGCCTCAAATGCACAGAATCGTGATGTCAGTTTTTTTTTAAATTTATTTGTTGCTTATCTAAAGTTCGACTTTGATGGGGTGCTGAGTATCAAATCATTCTTTTGAAGAGACGAGAAAGAACGCGATGAAAAAACGAGACCTGGAAACACTAACGTCCCGGAAAAGGGAGCAGGGCCTTTTATTTCTCCCTCTACCTAATTCTCAGATGTAAGTCCTGTTTCCTCACCTCTCATCCCATGCCACCCGTCCTTACCTCTTCCCCGACATGTTCCCATTCCTCTTCCCCAACAAGCAAAAACCATGAACAGAAACAACAGCCGAAATACGGGCGGACAACATTCATGAAAGAAGGGCAGCTTGGGAGGAACCAGGGCGAGGAAATGGGGTTGCGAGGAGCAGAGAGGGTGTGTGGCGACAGTGTGGGCAAACCAGCTTGGTCCCTCTTCTCACAAGCAGAGGCTCGTAGAAGGACAGGAGCTGCCACCACTTCTTTCAGGTCAGAAGCCAAATTTATGTACAGTTTGTGAATATTCTCTTTCACAGTCCAGCCCGTGGATACACAATAAAAACATGATGCAAGTCCAGCCACATTCCTCATACCACTTGGTGCTCCCCTGAGTTGTTCCTTAGGAAAGATACTGGAGGAGGCCTTTCGTTTTTTCCTTCCCCCTTCAGTTCCTGCCCTCTCTCACTCCCCTCTCATCTCCCAAGCACCAAAAATAATTTGAATTTCAAGCCTTTTTTTGGCCTTCCTGTGGGTGTGGGAGGGCCTCCTTTGGGAATTGTTCTGGATCTAGTCAGCTCCATCTGTAATTTGGCAAAATCTCTGCCTGTACCCCACCCCCATCTCCTTTTCTTAATACACGGGGAGTCCGAGTTCCCACCCCCAAAAACCCTTCTCTACCTAATCTCCGGATGACAAGAGTGAAAGGGCCCCCGGGAGCCCCTGTGGGCCTGCAGCCCCCACTTACCCCGCCCTGGCTGTGGAGAACAGAGCTCTCTGCTTCAAAGGACAAGGTGACTTGAGAAGGAGGAAGCAAGATCTGTGCTCTTCGGTTCAGGAGACCCAAGGCGAGTTCCTGTTTTAGAGACAGAGCTTTAAAAACTGATTCAGGGAGGGGGGTGTGGGGTGTGCTTCCTTCTCCCCAGTTCACCCACAGGATCCCCTTGATCTCCCTCGGAGGGACAACTGATCTACCTTAATGAAAAACCTCTCTCGGTTTAGCCCCCGGCTCCCCACCCCTGTTCCTCTGCCTGCGTCACCATGTCTTAGCTCCTGACTCAATACTCTGGTAAATTTTTGTTATTGACAAGAAAAAAGGAAAAGCAAATAAAAACAAGAAAGAGAAAGGACCACACATCTAAGAGTTTCCTGTGGTTTGAGACCGTTTTAGTTCAAGGTTCTTATGGCTTGCTTTCCCCTCGTCCTTCCTTTCCACACAGAAGGAAGTGCTCCAGCCCACCGCGGACACCTAAGGAGTGGGGCAGGAGGGGCGCATGGGGGGCGAGTGGGGAAGAAGAGCCTGTTTCAGGCAGGATCTGCTGTGCCAGCCAGAGCCTCTGCCTTCAGTGCTGCAGACTGCGGACTCCTGAGCCAGAAAGACGGTGCTGGCTGCAGAGGCACCAAGGGGGGATCTCGCCTCTCAGTTTTAACAGCACTTGTATATTCCTCTATTTGGGCAGTTTCCTTATATTAAAATGGGTATAATAATGCCTAACACAATGTTATTGTAAGGAATAAGTAAAATTGAAGTGCTTGTATAGTGCCTGGCATATAGTAGACATTAAGTTAATGTTTATTGAGCCGAAGTATGCTTATCACATTGTGTTGTATTCGTTCACCTGTTTGTCTGCCCTGCTGGACTCTGAACACCTTACTCCTTTTTATTTCCTCTTTACCTACCATACCTCAGTGCCTGGAATGTAGTGAACTCTCAATACATATATTTTGATTAATTTGTGAATTAATGAATATCTGGCCCCACCCTCAACCTGGCCGCATTTCCCTTGCTGGTCAAGAGTGCAGTCTTTGCCCTCTCTAAATGTGTGTTCTGGGTCAAGGTTCTGGAACCATCCATCAAGGACCATCAACTACTTCAGGGAATCCTCCAACACAAAAGAAAGGTCAAGACAAACAAATGGGGTAATATGGGGGGAACTTGGGAAAAACAGACAATCCAGGGAAAGAGAAAATTACTATCACACTGAGGTAAACGAAGATACTGTGTTCATTTTTAAAATAATGATCATTAAGACAATCAAACCAAAACAACACAGCCAGGATGCTTTTTAAAGGAAGAGAAAGCATTAAAAGAAGGGGAAAGAACTCATGGAGAGTACAAATCTGTCGGAAACAAATTTCAGTAGGAGGGTTGAAATACAAAGTCGAGGGAATCTACCAAAAAATAGAGCAGCTAAACAAAAAATTAGACACAAATCCAGCAAGCTCAATATCTGCTAAATAAAAGTTGCATGAAGAGAAAACAGAGAAACTAATTCAAGATAGGATCCCAGAACTGAGCTACATCAGTTTCCAAGCAAAAAGGGCCATTCAGTGCTCAGCACAGAGAATGAAAATGAAAAACAGACTCACATCAAAACACATCACTTCAAAATTTCAGAATTTCAGAGAGAAAGAAGAGGTCTCAGAGAGAACCTTTTCTTTTCTTCCAGAGAAAGAGAAACAGGGTATATTCACAGATGTCAAGGAATTGTGACGACACCCTACTTCTGAGCAGCAAGACTGGGCTGTGAAGGACAAAGACACCAGGGCCTCCAAACAACCTTGAAAAAGAAAAATGTTTTAGAACCTACCCCTCTATACCCAACCAAAGTACAGATCAATCATGAGGTAAAACTAAAGGTACTCTTTGGGCACACACTGTCTCAAAAAAAAAAAAAAGGAGTATTTTCCTATTTGCCCAGTTTCAAGAAGCTACCAGAAGATGTGTTCCTCTAAAACAAGGGAAAAGACAAACTAAGAAGGTCCCTGGAAAGGAGAGAAGGGGAGGGGATTCCCAGGATGAAGATGACATTTCAAAATAATAGTACATCCAAAGGAGGGAAAAGGCTCTAGCTGGAAGACAGAGAAATTCAGGACGGCTGGATCTTGGAGCTGTCCAAAGCAACAAATAAACTGGGAGATCACCTGATGTGTGTGAATGTTGACAGACCTTATAATTCTCAATTCTTATTAATAAAGTTATACTCTTAATTATAAAATTAAAAATTGTATACTTCTTAAATTACCATAAGTTACGAAGTTGGGAGAATGAGTGAAGATAGATACATAGAAAGCCACAGTTATTAATTCCAGGACAACAGAAAGTTGTGTAGGAAAGAAAAGTGACCACCATGTGCTATGTGGTGCTTCTCTGAACCAGGTTTACATAAATGCTAATGTAAACATTAGACATTGATTTGATAGAGAGTGTTATGTAACTGGAAGGGAGAGTAGAAAGAGAGCTAAAATCTCATTCCATAACAAATGCCCATAGAAAGAAAAATCAAACGCTAGCAGGCTAAGTGTGATATATGAAACCAAGAAGATAAAAACTGCATTTAAAGTGAGCGCCTCTTGGGTGAGGGCAGCAGTTAGAGCAAGGAGCTATTTTTTGTTACAAGCCTTATAGTACTAACTGCTTTTTTAAATTGCGAGCATTGGTTGCTTGGGTAATGGTAATTTGAAAGTTGACAACACAGGCATTCTGAGTTCTAGTTCTAGTTTCTTCCCGCTCATTCAATGGATCTGCGTTCACAGCGATAAGCCCACGATGCCCAGCTCCCCCTTTACCAGGTGGGGCACTAATCGGAGCTCCGTAGGTAGAATCTCCTCTCGTTCTTTGAACTCCTGGCACTCAGTGTCTAGCCCTTCCCCACATGAATTATAATATTATTCGGTGACTTGGGGGCATATTTGTGGAGACCGAGGGAAGATGTTATTACATTTTCTTTCATGTAAGATGATGATAAGATGCCCAGGGTAAGGGAAGCATGGGGAAGCCTGGTCTCTACCACCTGTTTGTGCTCTAACTTCACGCTCTGCTCTCTGACAGCCCTTGCATCATAAACCTGATTTTTCAAGTATTTTAGGCCCCTCTCCCCAAATCATTGAAAACTTTCTGGTGGTCGAGGTCATAACTAATGTGTTTTTTGTTGTTTGGTTGGTTGGCTTTGTTTTGTTTTGTCTTTGCATTCCCCACGGAGAGTAGCAGTGGCTTGAGAGCTGTCAGCGGAGTAAGCAGGGGCGGCCTGTCTTGTCCTGCAGGAGCGGTCCTGCAGTGCATGTGTCCCTAAGTGGGACATATTTATTTTAAAAGAATAAAAAGAACAGGATCACAGCAGGGTATTTTTATCAAAGGGCCGAGGAACTGTTCATCTAGTTCTCTGTACCACCTCTGTTTCTATTTTTGGTTGGTTGCTTTGTTCTGTTCCTGGAGACATCACCGGGTTGGGAATCAGAAAACACCGAGATTTTAGCTATACTCCGCCACTAATGTGCTGGGGGACCTTGAAAAACCAGGCAGGAGCATTTAGCCTTATTTTCTCCCCCGATAAGAAGAAAAGATGCTGATTGCTGGAGGCCCTGCTAGTGCTTGGGTTGTAGGAGTCAGGACTGTTTACATCACGTGGACACGCCAGCAGGGCTGCTGGGGGCCCCACGCTGCCCCACCTGCCGAAAGGGAACGGCCTCCATGGTAATGGGGTTGTCAGGTATCAGGAAAGGAGAATAATAGAAAACAGCAGGTGGTACAGGGCCAAGCCAGCAACAGATGTGAAAAGGGAAGTAAAATAATGTAGGAGTAAGCTGCAGGTGGAATATTCATGAGGAAAAGAGCACCGCTGCCCATTTCACTTCAGGTGACTTTGGTAAGGAGGTGGTGTTTGCCTGCGTAGTTTGTGCAAAGTTTAATAATTGCAGAAAACAGCAATGATATTATTTCCATCAGAGTCACTGATTTTGCAGAGATCATTGGTGTAACTATTTGGGGAAGAGCCAGTGAGCATTTGGTGGGAGGGCTGGGAGGGCTGGAGGTGGGAGGCAGGGACATCTGGAAAGCCGTTGCGTAATCACCGTTTGTGGAGAATGGTTATGGCATCTAGTCTGCCCTGTGTGTGCATACTTTGTGTTCGGAAGAGGACCCCTCCCCGCCACCCTCCTGAGAAATGCTCCTTCTCCCTCCCCAGTTCCAGAGGGCAATTGCCACGTTCTTTGTAACTCCACCTTTCTGGTAGGACCACTAATTTGCCAATGCACAGCTGCTCCAATTTGAACCCATTGTGGTGTCCCACCCACCTGGCTCAGCTGATTGGTCCAGGGATGAATCTGTGACCCACATCTAGCCAATCCGTCAATTTATTTGGAGGGTATCTCGAATTAGAGCTGGGAAAATAAATCCAGATCCTCTGGGGTGTATGGAAGTTGGATATGAGACAACCTATGGCTGGCAGAGAAAGTCGCTCTGAAAGAAAGAAGCCCACGGACAGGAAAACACAGGAAAGCCAGTGGAGAAAAAGCACCTAGAAGGAAGAAAAGCCAACTGTAGTGTTACTTTTATAAAATTACTATTTATAGTCTCCTTCGTTTGTTACTGAGTTTAAACTACTGTTATTGGAATGTGCCTTATTCAAATAAACAGGTAAAAGGGACCTACAGAAAGGCGCCCAGGCACTCTGGTAGAACGTACTCGCACTGCCCAGCATCGAGACTGAGGATTTCGTTGTTGGTCTCAAGTACACTTGCCACACTGATACATTCCTGCCCACATGGTCAGAGCAGCAGGTTAAACGCCATGCTGTAATTCATTCCTTAGTTGGCCTCCCAGGTGACTGAACCTTTTTGTTCTTTTCTCAGAGAGGCCCAGTGAGGGAGGGGGTCTCTCATGTGGCCCCCTGGAAACTCTTCCTTGAGTTCTGGCATCCTGGGCCCCTGTGCGGCCAGCAATGGGGACACCCACCCAGGAAGTCTCGAGGAGGCCCTCAGAGCAGTGACTGCCTGCCCCCCTGTCATCCGCAGGGAGACAGGTCCCTAGGAAGAGCTGATGCTCATCTGTCCTGTCTCCCATTTGCACCCACGCTCTTTCCTTCCCCAGTTTAGCCGGTGCCTTTCTGTGACTTCAGCTACCATACCTGTTGACCACTCCTAAATATGTGCATATGGCTGGGTCTTTCTCCTTAACTCTAGATTCCTGTAGCTAATTGCTTCCTGGTCTCCTATCTCTGAAGGTCTCAAACCTTGTATACCTGCAACTGACCTCATGGGTGCTGCCTCATAAATCTCTCTCCCACTTTCCCCGTCTCTATAGAGGATAACCATCCACTCAGTTGCCCAAGCCAGAATCCTAAATGTCACTCTTCCTCTTACCACCCACGTCCATTTCATCATCAACCCAGACTGATTCTTGCTGCTTCACGTCTCTCTAGTCCATTTCCTCCTCCCCATCACAGCCTTGGATCAGGCCCTTTTCATCCTGTTGATGTATCTATCATTCATTCATTTCATTCATTCATTCAGTGTGTAGGGACATGTTGGTAAAAAAGACAAGGATGACCCCTTCCCTCATGAAAGATATTTGAGGGGGCAAAAGCCAATAATTATACAAACAAAAGAATCATGTGTTTATAATATATTAAAGAGATAGGAGGGACATAATGTCCTCTTGAAGGAGGTGTGATTAAAACTGAGACCTTGTGGTTGAGAAGGAAGAGTCACAGGGACAACCAAGGACAAGCACTCTAGGCAAGAGAAACAGAAAATAAATGCAAGGGCTGTGAGGTTAAAAAAAAAAGAAAAGAAAACAACCTTGCCATGTTTGAGAAGCCTGGTGGCTTTTTGAGTGTTCCTTTGAGAAGGCAGTGGTCTGTAGTGGCATGGAGAAGTGGAAGGGGCCCTTCTGGACAACAATGAGAAGCCTGGGTTTCATTTTAATCTCTTGAAAGATTTTTATTATATTTTATATAAAGATTTTATTTATTCACTCCTAGAGAGGGGAAGGGAGGGAGAGAGAGAGGGAGAGAAACATCTATGTGTGGTTGCCTTTCACATGTCTCCCACTGGTGGGGGGAAGGACTTGGCCTGCAGCCCAGGCATGTGCCCCAACCAGGAATCGAACCAGCCACCCTTTGGGTCACAGGCTGGCACTCAATCCACTGTGCCACACCAGCCAGGGCTAATCTCTTGGAAGGTTTTTAAGGAGATGAATGAGATGTCTTCCTGGGCCTACCCCTCCAACCCTCACTCAATATGGCTTCTGGGTTGATCTTTCTATAACAAAAATCTGATTATGTGTTTCTGTGATTTTAAAAACTTGTCCAGGGCTCCCATTTGCTTACAGAACAACACCCAAACTCCTTAGCCTGGTCTATATGGCCCTTCATGATCTTGCCCCACGTTTCTCTCCATTTTTATTTCTCCCTGTGCCTCCTTATCCCCTTTGCTCGGGCCGAGCAAAGTGACTTCCAGATCCCCTGGTGGATTCTGCTATTTCACTGCTATGCCTTTAGTCGTGATTTGTTTCTTCTGCGCACAGTGTTCCCCACCGCATCATCAAACAAAAATTGACTCATCTTTTCAGACAAAGATCAAACATCACCTCACCTGTGTCACCTGTCCTGATCACTGCCCTAAGCAGAAGGGCCCATTCTCTGCTTTGCGTCCTCAGTGTGTACTGGATGAATGTCTAGCATAAGCCCTTTACCATTGTATGGCACTTCTCAGTTTACATGGATCTTTCCCTGGTCACGCGCGACCCTTTCTGATTCACATTTACTCCCTACCACTTGGAATTGAGCCTGGAATGCTTTATTGTATGAAGAGAAAGAGTTTCCCTCCACTTTGCGTATCTGGATTACACACAATCGTTCTGCCACAGGGGTAGGAGCTCAGGTGCTTGAAACTCAGTACGAATTTTAATAAAAATGTCAGATGAGACTTATAGCAGCTCTTCCTGTCTTTGAGCTGATAGTGTCCCCACCAGTAGCTGCATCATCGTGTTGACCCCCATTGGCAAAGATGGGATTGGGACTTTGAGCAGGTAAAAATATCTGTGGGGAGGAGGGGTGCATTGATTGGAAACCTATCGACTAGTCAAGCACCCCTCAGCCTCTGCAGCATCCCCACTGCCCAGCGTCTCTACAGTGAGCGCTCCCCAGTAACAGATGGTGCGAGGAGACACACAGCTGGTGGATGCGGGGCTGCTGGAGACAGAGCTCCTCACTTTATCATTTCCTGCTAAGTGCTCAGCACTGCGGCGTGTGGGCCGGGAAGAACAAAGAAGTAAATAACTCGTTCTCCAGATGGAGGAAGGGAGATCATGGCTATATCATCCACAGAAGACACTAATTGATGTCTGTCAATTGGCACACTGACGTGCAAGGCATAATTAGAAAGTGACCTGGGACCGTATAATCAAGTGTTGGCTAGGGTGTTACGGGCGGGAAGTGCCATCGACTTTTTTAGTCTCTTCACCTTGGTGTTGAAGGTCACCATGTGGCTTCTACCGGCTTGCGTCTGCTTATGTGGGGTGGGCCACAGTGGGGTTGAACTGGAAGAGGAACAGGCGAGGACTCTGCCAAATGCTCACAGTAATTTCTCTGCTGCTTATTCAAAGTGCTTGTTGTTGGCTGAGAAACACCCGTGGAACCTACGTCCATCCTGCCTTTTCAGCAACTGTGTCTCAGAAGATCAGACAAAATCAACCTGGACCAGCAAAAAGGTGGCAGGGTACGGTGAGCCCTGGAAAATGTATACGGGATGAGCATTGTCTGCGTGTTCTGCTGGCCGGGGTCAAGAGAACTGTTGTCACTGATTATCTTTTTATGCGTTCTCCCTGGGAAAACGCAGCGGGCCCCTCAGGGCACACGAGCGCCTCCTGAAGAAGACCCACGGCGGTGAATGTTCTCGCGGGGCCAACAGCTGCCGCTGCAGAGCTCACCCGGCAGCTTCGCCAGGACGGCTTTGTCGTCACCGGGGCGGATCACCACCAGCAGGGCTGGGGCGAGGGCAGCTGGCGGCAGTGCGGACGCGATGTCATCATCATTACCAGCATCTGAAGAAAGATTTGAGAGCTTTAAATCAAACCATAAATTACGATGGTGCTCCCTTCCATAAATCCTAAGTGTGGTGATGTCACTCAGTCTTAAGCAGCAAGAAATATGGGGCTTCTCAGTGAAGTTTAAGTCAGTGCGTCTCCTTACTTCATGGTGCAAAATTCCAGTTGACTCTCTTTTTTTCTGGGCTTTCTGTACGTTTATTTCTTGGCTCACCAATCTAATTTGATACATAAGACATGTGTTTGGAGCAGGGACCCATGCGATGCATTGCACATAATAAACTTGTACTCGACAAATATCTGGTGCTTGATGGACATATTGAAGTTTAGCTTTTTAGGGCACAGCAAGACATTTCATATTGATTAAATGTCACCCAATATGGAGTCCAATTGCACATGAAAAGTCCTTTACAACTATTTTTAGCTAGCTTTTGACTTCTAAACCTCTCAAGACAAGAGAATTTCTCACAGTCCCATTTACTTGTTCGTAATCTTCTTTAATCGTATTTTCTGCAAAGGTTGAACCTGTGTCCTCAAAGGCTAAGGAGGAGTTTAATTCTATAGCTCTTCCCTGTGGAGAAGAGCTGGCACAATGTGTCAAATCTATCGCGTGCTCAAGGCAATGCCCCGGCTCCAACAGAGGTTCCAGGTGAGGGGCGGAAGGGGCAGGCAGGTGGCGTTTCAAAGGTTTGCTCAGAACATCAGCTGTAAACACAAACTCAGTCTGCAGCTAAGACCCTACACTGTGGTTTTGAAAGTAAAACAGAGATGTTAATAGCATTTGATGTTAATAACAGGTGTGACCATGTCCCAATTAGCTAATTTGTTTTTTGATTAGCTGCTTACATTGGCCACAGGACCCGAAGCAACTTAGGTCTTTGCCTTATAACATCAGCTTAGTAGTAGCCTTTACGTAAGTTAGTCAAAGTTGCACTTAAAAGAGACCAAAAGACTCAATAATTAAAGACAGAATCAACCACACCAGGTCCAAAAATTATGTACCCCAAATTCAGCTTTTGTGTGTTGTCATCTCCCCACCCCCATCTTCCATATTTAAAATTTTTGAGTGCGTGTGTGTGCCAGATGACTCATCCAAGCTGCTCTGGAAGTTGTCTCTGCCAGTGACAGTGAAGCCGATCCACCCTCTGCCCACCGCTCTGTCGGGTGAAAATGCAGAATATCAGTTCAGCAGCACTGTCCCCAGTGTGCCGTGGCCTTCTTTATTTAGGTACAATGCTCTTCAGCAGCTCCGTCCCACACGGAGCTTTTCATCTCCTGGTCACATTTCCCCATCACTTCCCTCTGCCTGCGCCACTCACAGTGTGAGCACCCTACAAGAGGGTGAGGACGCCAAGATGCCCGGGGTCCTCAGAGCCCATAGGACGGACCCCTCCGACAGGTGATGTCCTTGCTCCACGGTCTGCGTATCTCAGGGTACTAGACACTAACCTATTTCCCAGCTTCATCAGTGCCGGAGCCCTGCTCCCTCGTCCTGCTTCTCTGCCACTCTCCACCGCAAAGGTGCCAGGAATATTTTCTTTCAACTTTCAGTAATTCTGATGCTGACTATATTAACAGAAATTCTGAAACTTCTGGTGGTACCAGCTCCTAGGTTTCTTTTTGCAACATTTAGGGGGCAGATCTGTGTGCCAAGGTGTTCAGGCTAACCAACCTAAAAACAACAGGACTTGAGTGGGGATTGCCCTTTTCCCCTCCCTTCTCCACTCCTCTATAGATTTTCACGTTCTGGAAGAAAACCAGTCTATTTTTTGTTTTGTTTTAACTGTAGATCTTCCAGCTAGCCGTAGCAGGCTTCCAGCCCTCTCTCCCTCCTCCTTCTTTCTTTCCCCTCCTGGCTCCTGTTCAATGACTAAAGCTCTCCAGGAGTATTTATGGGCCAGCGTATCTATTGTGGCCTTGTGACTGCACTAATCCCTTGGCTAGAGGCTGGTCCGCTCTGATAGTCACAAGGGTGATGAGGGTGAGAGCGGGAGGCAGACAGCGCATCATCCAGGAGAGGAGTGTCTATTTATAGGACAGGCCTTTTCCTCTCCTTCCTAGAGTAGTCTGTTAATGCAGAGTGGCCATACCCTCAAACACTGCCTCTGAGAGGTAGGTGACAGAGGCCCAGGGCTCCAGAGGTACACTCTCAAGTCCTTGGACTGAGGGCGCCAAGGGCCTGCTTCCCCCACCTTCAGGGGACAAATCCCAGGAGGTCCGGCTTCCCAGGGATGGCTGACCACCGAACATTGTAACTTCCTCCGAGTCCCAGAGTTACAACCAGCTGCTTTTGCCTGGGGGCACCTCGGGGCAGTAGTGGGGGTGGAGGGGGGAGGGGGAAAGTGAGTCAAATTTCTGGAAAACTCTGACCTCATTCTTGCTGTATTTGGGGTCTGGTAGGACTGACCATCTTTTGGGGATCTTTGAAAAGCATGCTGGGAAAGTGCTGCTAGAGTAAAAGGGAACAAAGACGAAAGGGGACCTGGCTTTGTCTGGTAGAATGGAATTGCCACTATCTGGATTGAGGAAATAGAGAAAAACCAAGACTTTGGGGAAGGAGTGAGAGCAAGGCTCTCTGAACAGAGCTAGAGGAGGGCTCTTGAACTAGCAAATGCTGCTTAGCCTCCTCACAATTCAGCACATGACTGTACTGACATCGGGTGACTCTGATTGCTTCTTGCGCCCAATTTTTGACTCAACTAGACTGAAGATCATTTGATGGCAGGAACCTTAGGACACAGAGCTTGGTGCAAAATTAGTGCTCAGTAAGCCCTGTGAGTTCTGACACGTGACACTTACAAGTGACTGTCGCTAGCATTGAGAAACTTTTGATGACAGTGATGATGATGATGGCAGAATTCTACTCTAGGCAAGAACCCTACGCCCAGAGGGTACAATGTGCATGGTAGGCTTTCAAAATCATTTGCTAGATTTTTATTAAATAAATGACTTAAAAGTTCCATGTCTGGCACATGGACATTTTAACCTGCTTAGTGGTGGCTTTGACTAGGCTTGAAGCTTTTCTCTCGAAAAACAAAACGAGGTTCTCCTGAGCCCAACGTTCTGTTCTCCCAGATGGGCCCACGGACTGTGATAGTGGAGGGCAGTGGTTCTCCAACTCGAGCCCTGCCCCGGAGCCACCTGGAGACTGTGGGAGCACTGTGGCTGGGTGGGACTGAAGAATGTGTATTTCTTACCGTCAGTGGTGTAGGAACAGCCCTCTCTGGCATCAGGTGGGTACTGGAGATACAAGCTTTGTAAACTATTAGACTGTCTAACCACTGGGCTGCACACCCGAAACTAATACAAATAATATTGAATGTAAACTGTAACTGAAAAACTTTTTAAAAAATTTAGGGTTTACAGGAAAAAATTTAAAGGACACATGGACAAAAACTAGGGGGAGGGTGGTAATGGGAGGGAAGTTGGGAGGGAGGGAAGTTGGGAGGGAGGGGTGGGCGGGCTGGAATGGGAGTAAAAGGGAGAAAACTGTACTTGAACAATGATTTTTAAAAAAAGAAACAAAACTGTGCTAACTCTTATGTTACAGATGGAAGAAATACTTTTCTGAATAGATCACAAGTCCTCCCCCCCAAAATTTTTTTCTAAAAGCTAAAAGAAAAAGATGTTGTATACATTTACATTTAAAATTTAATTCAGACTTACACAAAATGAATTTCTATAGAGTTCAATCTTTTTTTTAAATATTTTATTTATTTATTTTTAGAGAGGGAAGAGAGGGAGAAAGAGAGAGAGAGAGAAACATCAATGTGCAGTTGCTGGGGGCCACGACCAGCGACCCAGGCATGTGCCCTGACTGGGAATAGAAACTGTGATGCTTTGGTTCGCAGCCCACGCTCAATCTACTGAGCTACGCCAGCCAGGGCAGAGTTCAATCTTTTTGGAAAGTTTGTTCTGCAAGAATCCTGAGCTGTAGGTGTACTAAAATGTATATTTCAAAGTTATTAATAAAAATATGTCCAAATGTAATTATAGCCCATAAAATACTCTTAAGTCCAGTAATAATTGTGTCACCAGGAAAATCCTTTCGAAATTAAAAATGAGCAAAAAGTACTTGTGGTCTAGCATTTGCCAAGAAAGACTGAAAAACTGATGTTGTTTTCAATTTTATCCACTAAAAGTAAAGTTACTAAAAGTATAAATTTTGATGGCTTGGGCCATCAAAACAGAATTTCTACAAAAGTAAGTCAAAAAAATCACATGGCCCATCAAGATCCCGTTAGCAAAGCACTTTCATTTATTATATGATAGAACAATTTGGCACCGAAGAGCTGTATTTTTTGCAAGTTGATGTTGTTACGCGCTCTGTGTCTTGCTGCAGACCCCAAACTGCCATCTGCCCTCCACAGCGCTGCCTGGACCTCTCTCCCCTGCTGGTCTCCAGCTGAGCCGCCTCCGCTGCCCGATCACCCACTGGGAACATCACCAGCTTCCGGACTCACACCTCCTCACACTTCTGTCTGACTTCTTCACTCACTGAAAACTGCAGAGCGCCTACCACGTGCTGGGCACTGGAACCCCTTGGGGCTTTATGGTGACAAGAGATGGATCCCCTGCTTCTAAGGAACACACAAATCTAGTAGACGGAGACTGAGAAAGACCAGATACAGAAATACTAATTGTAAAGTATGACCTGTGTTTTTAGGAGAACAGCAGGGTGCTGAGACAGAGACCAATGGGGATGAGGGAAAACACATTTCCCCTCTGAGGAAATGGCATTGCAGCCAAGATCTGAAGGATGAAAGAGAGCCAGTACTGTGTGAACAGGGACAAACGTTTTGGGCAGAAGGAACAGCATGTACAAAGGCCTTGAGGGAGGCCCTCATGCAGAGCTGTGCAGATAACTCCTGGTACAAACAGGCCTGGCCCAAGGGTAAGAGGTGCTGAAATCCAGTCTGTCTCTGCTCCCTAGGGCTTGTACCTGGTGAGAGGAAAGGGAGGGGTTTGTTTTCTGATTCTTACCAACATACCCCCCAGGCTAGCAGTAGCTGTGCCCCCCCCCCCCCCCCCCCCCCCCCCCGCACAAAGGGGAGGGCTCCTAGTGCTGCCCTCCTAGCCTGGGGCTGGGTTCACAGGCTGGGATCCTACTCGCTGTCCAGATGCGCTTGTCCATATGCCTGCCCACTGCCCAGTCTATGTTTGGTTTTATCTGTCAAATGGTAACAATTCAAATTTATGTCACATTTTACATTTGCCTAAAATCTCATTCCATCTTCCAATATCTCTGTAAGGTAGCAAAGGCAGGCACTTTTTTTCTTAAATATACATATGGTAAAATGAATAGATTTGAAGTGTTTGGTGTGCTGTTTCAATAACTGAATACACCTGCCTAAGCAACACCTGAATCAAATGTAGAAGATTTCCAACATGCCTGAAAGTTTCCTCCTACCGCTGTCCAATCACACATCCCAACGCCTGGTCCTAGGCAACCACTGTTTTGATTTTTTTTTCAATATGTGGTATTGATTTTGGAAGGTCTTTTTTTTATTTTATTTATTTACTTTTAGAGAGGGAAGGGAGGGAGAAAGAAAAAGAGAGAGAAACATCAATGTGCAGTTGCTGGGGGCCGTGGCCTGCAACCCAGGCATGTGCCCTGACTAGAATTCGAACCTGCGATGCTTTGGTTCGCAGCCCGTGCTCAATCCACTGAGCTACGCCAGCCAGGGCTGATTTCTAACTATTGATCAGTTCTACCAATTCTTGGTCTTTATAGAAATGCAGTTGTGCAATAAGTATGATATTGTGTCAGTCGTCTTTTTTTTTTAAATCTTCCCCCTGAGGACATGCTTATTGTTTTTAGAGAGAGAGAAGGGAGAAGAGGGAGAGAGAATCGATCGGTGGCCTCCTGTACCGGCCCCGACCAGGGACCAAACCCACAGCCTAAGCATGCGCCCTGACAGGAGTCAAACCCGTGACCCTTCGGTTTACGAACAACCAACGGAGCCACACCAGCCAGGGCAATGTCTGCCTTCTTTTGTTCAATCCACTATTTTGGTCTTCTTTTTGAGATCGATTCAGTCACATTGTTATGTGTCTCCGTAGTTCATTCCTTTTGCTTATTGAGTAACGTTCCATTGAATGAATAAATTGCAGTTTGTTCATTTATTATCCTATTGATGACATTGGACTGCTTCCAGATTGGCTATTTTGACCAAAACTCCTAAAAATATTCTTGTGCAAAAAAAAAAAAAAAAACCCCACAAAAACCAACCAGCGCACATCTAAAGCTCCCACGGGCTGCTGCTGCTGCTGCTGCTGCTGGGACCACGCTTTGAGAGGCGCTGCCATGACGGTGTGTCAGCGACGTCTCAGGTTCCTTTACTTGGACAGTGAACTTGAGGATCTAAGACAAGTCTTAGAAAATGGGCTCACGCCCTGCCCAGGGTGGCTCAGTTGGTTGGGCGTCGTCCCATGAAGAGAAAGGTCATCAGTTCCATTCCCGGTCAAGGCCAAGTCCGAGGCCTGGGTTGTGATTTGCAGCCCCTAGCTGGGGCACGAATGAGAAGCAACTGATTGAGGATTCCCTCTCACATGGGTGTTTCTCTCCCTCTCTTATTCTCTCCCTTCCCCTTTCTCTAAAAGTAAATAAAAAAAATCTTTTTTAAAAAAGTGGGCTCACAACTCTCTGCAGAGAGAACTGGAGGAGGCCCTCTTAGAATTCTTCTCAGATTGTGCCTCCATCTCTGCTCAGGGCCCACTCCCTCCAGAATTTAGAAGTTGCTGAAGTGGGACAAAGGTTGCTGAGAAATCTAATTTGCCTCCCGCCTCACCTGTCTTCCAATCTGTTCTCCTCACTCCAGCCCAGATGATTTTTCTAAATCAGAAATCGGACCATCGCAGTCTCCTGCTCTAAAGCCTTCAATGGCTCCTCATTTCCTCCCACAGGAAGCCCAGACTCTGGGGTGCCCTTGCCTAGATGGCAAACTTCTTGAGAGTTGACCTCTGCCTAGCCCTTCAGGTTGCTGCCCTTCCGTTCTCTGACCACCATGGTTCCCAGAGATGATCTCTCCGGTCGCATTGCTCTGCACCAGCTTTCCCCTCAGCTTAGTGTATCTTTTCCTGTCCCCTCTCAAATGCGTCCTCCCCACAGAAGTATTCCCCGCTAGACTCAAAGCAAAGCCTGCCATGCTCCCCTCTCCCGCTCCTGAACACAGCCCCCATTACCAGAGTAGTTGTCCTTAGTATTTACTCTCTGATTCACCCACCAGGCTATGGAGAGACCAGGACAGGCCTTTTGAATCCCTCATACTTGGCATACCACCTGGATTGCAGAAGGAGCTTCGGGAAGATTCACTGAATGAATGGAAATTGCTGAAGACTACATGGGGTCAGTAATTACTTTGGAGACTTTTTGATACAAAATAATGAAGAAAAAAACACAATAAAACAAGGAGGGGGGTTAGGATTTGCAGGGAAAGATGAAGGGAAGGAATGATAAGAGTGATCAGTGGCATTGCCAGTATCCCCTTTAGGTCACCCACGGTAAAATTAATTCCTCTGGCCTTTGCACAGTGACAAAGATGTGTTCAGAAGGAAACAAATGAAGCTTTAGAGGGAGAGCTTTAGGTACTGGCCCATACCCGGTGCAGGAAGTCGAAGGCTTTGCAGAAGAGGAAGTAGGAGGCTCCCGATATTAGAGCACCTCCCCGCCGGGCCCTTGGCTCATGCCTCCCCACGCTCCCCTAGCTTCCCTTCTCCCCGCCTGGCTAGCTGCACCTCTCTTGTTCCCTTCTGATCCAATGGCCTTAGATGGTGACAAGTTGCTTCGAGGTCTAGGATTCTGTATGGCACCTGGGGACATGAGGCTTCTTGTTCTGCACTTACTGTAGAAATCTTCTTTAAAGCTATTTATAGACTCACAAGGTTGACTTACATTCTGTGGGAATGTTTATAACACAAGAACTAGACTGGGAATTGGGAAACCTGGTTCCTCTCTCTCCCGAGACCAGCTACTTGCTTGCAGTCAGGCAGCTGTATTTTCAACTTCCTTCCCCACTCAGGCAATGCTTACGAAGACTGCCCACTAAGATTTATTTATGACCCTTTCAAACTGACTGCATAGCTGTTTTCCATTCCTAAGACTGTGCCTTAGAAAACTTGGACCCATTTCCTAAGTCCCCTCAGTGATATGACTCTCTGTGAACTCCAATGGTCAGGAAAGTATGATAAACAAAAGCAACCCCAGAGGGAGTTTCTCCAGTTCCGAATGTTTGATCTCAAAATCTGGCTGAATTTATCGGCCCAAATCACCATTGACAGACTATTTCTGGCTGACCTCTGTGCCCTGCACACCCACCACCCCCATTCTGAACACTGAGCTTCTGGGCCCTCCTATTAGCATCTGCACCGATACTCCTCCTGGGAACAGAGCCTATGCTCTTCCTGGAACCAGTTTAAACCCAAAGGAGCCTTTAAAAAGTATATTTAATAGTTGGAGAGGATCCCTCTCCTTTTCACTTGTGAGCTCATTCCCCCTGGGAGCCAAGTGACATTTAGATTCCTGTCTGTAAGTTGTTTTTTCTTTAGATTAGCTTTTGTGTAAACATTCCTCTGCATATTATTTTTTCACATTTTAAGGAAACTGCTTTTAAGCGTCCAGTCAGACTGATTCCTACTGTGTTCCCTCCACTGCCCCCACCTCCACTCTCGCTCACCAACTTCCCCCTTTCTTAACAACTCAGATCCGAACTGATTCTACTGTTGGTTAAAATATTTCCCCAACTTTCTGGAATTTCCATTTTTAGAGGTTATCTCCCCCAGGCTGCAGCTAAAGGTTGGCCCCCTCAGAAGAATGAAGCCAGCCCGGGTCATGAAGGGTGAGTCATCCTTGCTCCACACAGGTAGGGGCAGGTCAGCAGGAGGCCAGAGCTGCCCTGAGGAGGGGACCCAGGACCAGCGAGACAGGCGGAGTGTGAGGCACAGGGCCAGCACCAGGGCTGGCCAAAGTGGGGAGCAGCTTTCTAACGACGAGACTCACAGGAGCCTGGCAGTCACAAACAGAAAAGCAGGCAAATTATGTCTTCTTCTCCAGCCTGGAACTAGACAGCTGTTTGTAATCGGCCCACCAGAATAACCTCTCCTTGTGTCTTTTCTTCTCACATTGACGTTGTAAGCTGTGTCTAATTTGGGGCAATTTTCCTTATATAGATTTTCAATCTCTCAGTGTCAAAACACGATCTTTTACCAGGCTACCATGAATAGACACGTGGGCTGGTCACAGTTCTAGGGATCACCATTCACTTAGTCTACAATATAGTTATCAAAATAACAAGCCACTTCTCTTTAAAACTTGGAGCCATCTTTTGTTTTGCTTTTGTAGGTTAAGAAAGGTAAAATGGTTGAGGGGAAAGAATATGTAAGGAGGTTCTACTACTGTCATAAAATTACCATGTGGCCTTGGACAGGTCACTTTGCCAAAATCAGGCAGTGGGGACTACATCATCTCTGGCAATTATATTTTGTAATCAGCAGAAAGTGACATTTTTTTGATCAATAAGCTGCATGGTGGGAAGTTTCTGATGAGTCATTTTCTTACATCACCACTCACACATTTTGAGTTGCTCAGCCTGATTCTGACTTTAGCTCAGGGCTACACTGTGGATTTTGAAGTCCAGTGAATGTGGACTTATGCCATTTCCCTTCCTTGTTTTCTGAGCTTGAATCTTTTCTGCACCATTAAACACAGAGGCACTCATTTGAGGAATTAACTGAGGAGGTCACTTGAGGTCATATAGCAGCTGTGGCCCTTCGGGGTCTCACTTTTGCAAAGAAAAAATTAAAAAAAAAAAAAAAGAGGCAAGGTTGACCAGATAACTTGGGAAGCTGAGGAAACAAAGCATTCCATTCTAAGTTTTTAGCTGTGGGGGCTGAATCACAGCTCCTCCTGGGTCTTGTTCCCTATCAAATCACAACTTGGCCGACATCTTCTGGCGTAGGTCATCACCAGTGCTGTGGAGGGCAGTGGAGAAACACTTACTAGACCAATCCCAGAGAAGTCCTGTGATATCGAGACCCAGGGAGAATGCTGCGGGGAGAAGTCTGTTTTCAGTTGGCTACATCCAACAAGCCTTTGTCGGGAGCTCTGGTTGTGAAGACACCAGTGTGGAAACACTACTCCTGAACCTTGGAATTGGTTTGTAATCTAACACACGAGCCAAATCAGAAAATGAGAGCAGTGCTTCTGAATCACTCTGGAGTATATTGCAAGTAATTTATTACTATTGAAACATAGGGCACTAACATTTAAAAGTAACTGTTTTGAAAACACAAGTGAGAGTGAATTTAAGATCATCTTTCAGTATCGAGATTTTTTTCTTTTCTTTTTTTAATTTTTTCTTTTAGATTTTTTTTAAGATTTTATTTATTTATTTTTAGAGAGGGAAGGGAGGGAGAAACATCAATGTGCAGTTGCTGGGGGCTGTGACCTGCAACCCAGGCATGTGCCCTGACTGGGAATCGAACCTGCGATGCTTTGGTTCGCAGCCCGTGCTCAATCCACTGAGCTACGCCAGCCAGGGCAAGATTTTTTTCTTTTAAGTCCTCTGCTGGCATCTTTCTGCAGGATGGAATTGTTTTTGTTTAAGGAAATAACTTGAAGACATATTTAGGTTTCAAAAGATGGGACAGAGCCTGAAAAGACAGATCCAGTGGGGGAATTATTGAATTGCTCTGCATAATAAAGAGGATGGAATGCAATTTTTTGTTGGTGGTTGTTATTGTTGGGGAAAGGCAGATCAAGAGAGGAATGGCAGGGTGGCCTGAGCGATGTGACTGAAATGGGACCCCAGAGTCCGGTCACCCAGATGACTGGTGATCTATGAAACCTGCCACGATGTCCTGTGCAATGAAGCGCTGTGGATGTTAGCGAAACGGGACCTACCTTCCACCCCCTGTCCAACTCCTGTTCTCAACCAGGGTTAGACTAAGCTTCTTTAAAAAAAATAATGGCAAACCATACATAATGGAAAATTTACTATTTTAACCATTTTAAGTGAACAGTTCAGCAGCATTAAGTACACTGACGTCATGCTGGGCTGAGGTTATTTTCTCTGGGAGAAGAGAATGTGGAGGGAAAGGTTACACCGGCATCTCCAGTGTTCCCCCAGCCCATCTCCCAGGCACCGTCCACCATCTACCAAGGATGTTCCTACGACTGCCGCCACCTTCCTGGAAGCCAGCTAACCATAGGACAGCAGGCTGACCCGAACACTATCGAAGCCAGAGTGGATGGTGCCAAACCATAGACTGGAATCAGATAGCGTAGCTGGGCCTCTGGACACGAGCCAGCATGGTGCACAAACCTACCCCAGTCACCTCATTCACCTCACCATATGCAATCCTGCATTTGGGGGAATGAAAATTTTGGACCCCATATATGTCTTACGGACAGGTTTACTGTGTATACAAATATACAGGTAGTACCTATCACATAAGCACTCGTTAAATACTAAATATTACCAGACATGTCTACTATTCAAACTGAAGTTACTGCATGCCTGAGATAGCTTGTTCTGCAATAGTTCTACATCCGCAGGACTTCTTTATTATTATTACTTTGGTGAAGATTAAAAAGAAGATGCTAAGGTATATATTTGCTTCAGTGCAACTACAGAGATGTAAAAATAGACATTGGATTCAAAGTGAGAAGACAAGTTCACTGGAGGAAGGAAGCTAGGTCCAGAGCTCACTGTAAGGAGGGAGAGCTCTGTGGAATTCTTGGTGATCTGGGGGAGAGCACTGCTCTTCCCATCAGCCATGGAGCAGTGGTTCAAGTCAATCTTATCCATAGTATCAAGTGTTGGGGAGGCCTGGGTGATAGCTAAGTCACACTTATCCGATGTTTCCTTTAATAGAAGAGAAGGGACTGCCCTGTGGGAACATGTCCTGGGAGTTCTGCCCAGAGGTGTGCGCACTGCAGATGAGCATCCTTCACGACATGTGTAGGGTGCGGACACGGAGCCAGCCTGTCTGGATTCTGACTGACTCCGCCACACGCCAGCCTAGGTCCTTGATCAAGTCCACCTGGTCTGGATTCCTCACCTATAAAATAGAGACAATGGTACGAGGCGTCCATAAAGTCTGGAATGATAAATAAATGCACATAATGTCCTCAAGGATATCTTCAGTCTATAAAAAAGTGTAATTTATGAACACAATGTTGTACTGACTTCTGTCAAAAAAATTTGTAAACGACTTTGAAATTGTCAAAAAGCTCAGTGAGTGTCAATTTATGTCACTCATCTCTGTTATCTCCTACTTTCATTTTTGAGCCTTTTTTCAATTCTGTAAACTAGAAAGATACTATGAAAATGATTCTTATTAATTAATTAATAAAAGCATTGGCATGCGTTCATTTTATATATCTGTACAAAAGTCATGGTCATACCCTCTTTTAAAAATTCTTTTAACATCTCAGAGGGTTATCATGAAGATGAAGCTGGTTAACGGAATATGCAGCCCTTAGAGTGTGGCACACAAAAAGCACTAATGTCAGTGACCACTGTCGCCATCACCGATACTGCAGCCCTCCACACCCCGTGGTATGATGAAGGGCTCTCCCCGTCACTGGCTCCCTCTCACTCTAACGTAAGGTCCCTTAGGGTAGAAAGTTGGTGACTCCAGCACAGAGAACAGTAGAACCAAGTGCAGGCTGGCATTTTTTTTAAATGTTTTAATTAAAAATATATATTTTTTGTAGAGGACCAGATAACTCATACTGTAGCCTCTGGGGGTCAAAAGTTCTCTGTCACAGAAGAGCCTTTGCTCGGGGCGGTGGGCATGCGAAGCTGGGTGTGGGTGCTGTTTTACTGAGTGGCAGTATGGCTTTGCAAACCAATGTCACCCCGAGAAATTCAATAAAAAAAGCCTCTGTTGCAACCACTCAGCTCTGCTGTCGGGGTGTGAAGGCACCATCAGCATCAGGTAAGCGAAGGAGTTCGCCTTTATAATGAAACGTTATCTCTGATGGCTGAAATTTGAGTTTAATATAATTTTCGCATAACACAAAATATTATTCTTTGGATTTTTCCGACCATTTAGAAATGTAAAAACCGTTTTCACCTTGAGGGTCATAAGAAAACAGGTGGCTGGCCTGTGCTGGTGCCAGCCCATGGTCTGCTGACCTCTGAACTGGATAATGGCGCCTCAAGGACAAGAACTGGGCCTTGTTCAGGCAACCTTGAAGCTAGCGCTTCTCGTGTCATAGATGTTCAAATAATGTGTGTCGAATTAAGTGACAAGTGGGTAAAGGCAAAAGGGAGGAATTTAAGGAGAGTAATTTGCTAAACTGCTTCAGAAAGATTCAGTGCGTGGTGGTGACACCATGGCCACTGGCTTGGCCCTGCCTGTCACGTGGGGGAGGTGGCAGTGACTGGGCGCAATGGCATCAACCACGTCCTTCGTCATAATCACTAAATGAAATCTTAAGTGACACCGATGGCTTTATACCTTGCCTGTAATTGCCTTAAATTCTTTTTAGAACAAATGGAATTGTATATAAATCTAAATAACTGCTGACCAAAAAAATGTGACCAGATCACATTACAAGATACCTTCTCCAGAGAACACTGAAAAACTGTCAGACTACATTGTATTGGCATCGGTCCACTTCATGGACCAAAACTGAGAATGTTGCAGAATTAGGAAAACGGCAGATCAGTGTCCAAAAGCACAGATAGGCCAGAATTTAATCCATCCACCTACAGAACTGAGTTGGGCCCAGCTGGAATCTACAGATGCCGCCTGCTTTGCCTCCTGGTATGCACACCTCCCTCCCCCTCACTCCAATTGTCTCCCAGACAGAACAAAAGCATTTGCCTCCAGCTAAGCAAACCCTCTCCTCCCCAAAAGGTAATGTGTTCCCGTGAACACTGAGCTACAAAGTTACACACACACAGGTACAGCTATATTTTCACTCAGGAGTTCATAATTCTTTTTCTTTTCTCTTCTTTCTTTTCTTTTCTCTGTCTCTCTGTGTGTCCCTCTTTCTTTCCGCCTATGATCTGATTTCATTTAGAACTCAGGCAAATGTTCATTTGCATGGAGGACCTTCAGACAGGAATTCCATAACAAGTGGCCATTTCTCACTGCAGGACTTTGACCAAATAAATTAGGAGAACAGCTCTGTCAGGAGGAATATATCTGGAATAAGATGGAAATTTGAACAGAAACTGAAAAAGAGCTCAGGTTTTACATGTAACATGTTGGAATGCCCACACACATGTAGTTTTAGAAAGAACGCAGAGTCGTAGAGCAGGGCCAAACTTCTGGTGTTTTGTAGTTGAGGAAAGAGGTCCCCGGTAACACAGAGATTGTCCAGAGCCCCATGCACAGGTGAGGTCTTGAACACAGAGTTCTCTTCTGACCCTGACTTGGGCTCTTCGCATAGAAGATGCAGTGAGGAAGAGAAGAAGAGGTTTTCTTTCATTAAGGTGAATTATTGCATAGCAGTTTGCAGCCGCCCCTTGGTGAAACAGACCACACAAGTGCAATAATGCTGGAGAGAATAGGGAGATGGAGGGGCAAAGAAATGGCAAAGACAGCTTCCTCCCATTGTCACCTACCTGGGACTCGGCACATGGTAAATGCTCAATAAACTCTCAAAGCCTCTTGGGACACCGTGACCATGGGGTAAGATATAGGAAAGGGCAGAAGTAGAGAGTTAACCACAAAAGGAAGAAAGTTCAAGAGAATCCTTGCAACTTTCCTATAAATATAAAATGGCCCCAAAACAACTTTCAAAAGTCTAGAGAAGCGAGTGGTTATTTCTACAAATATTCCAATTGACCAATTATTGCACCAGCCCTTTGGAACCCTCTGGTTTCTGCCCGTGTGATGTGGTGGTGAGCCTTCCTGTTTGCTCCTTAGGTTTCTTTCCTTCACCCAAACTCTCGGATCCAACTTCCAACATTATCACACTTCTGAAAATACGTGGACACCTCGTGACTTAGTCAGGTACTGGTTCGACACCTGTGTAAAATATTAATTGCTCGAGGTAACGGTAACAGAAAGTCACCCAAATGCTGTAAAGATTTAAATAGGAGATCCCATTTACTGCGTATACAAACATGTATCATTTAGAATGGAACTGTGCAAGAGAAGTATGAGAACTTGTCATCAAGGAGAATTCTTGCTTCTGGCAGAGGAGGTTTCATTTTTTCAAACATGAGTCAGGTACTTCGTCTGTAGCAGCACTGGCCCAGCAGAACTCGGGCGTGGAACCGAAGTAGCCTGCCCTCTGCTGCCTCAGGGAGGAGAAAGGGTTTGGGGGAAGGCAAGAAGAATTTTGCTTTTCTTCAACTTTTTATAGGCTACTTTTTTTTCCCGGCAGTTTAAGCTCCATAGGCTTTTATTCTTTATATGCTCTCCTAACATCCTCTTCCTTTCCTCTCAAACGAGCGTTAGAAAGGAATGTCTACGTCCTGTTTTTTTTTAATGCAGCTTCATGTTCCTGTTCTAAAGTTGTGATTTTCAAGTTACTATGGACTGTGGATGTTGGTTACTAAGTGTTCTAACTCTGCAGATTAACTTGTAAAAAAGATAGGAATTGCGATCATAAATTATTTTGGACTCCCATAAAACCTTTGACTGATTTAACAGTCCTCCTCTCCCACCACTAAAGTGAGTGGCTTTCAAACTTTCAAAACTTTTCTTGAAAAAGTTTTTCAGGCCTCCAACGTAAGACATTTCACATTGCAACCTAGTACACATATAAACATGTAAGCGAAATAAAATTTCTCAAAATGGCACTTCCCCTCACCGCTTATTTTGACGAGCATGCTTCTTTTCTCTTCTCTCCTGATTCACAACCTCTAACGTGGGTTTCGACCTGCAGTTTGAAAAACAGGACCCCGCTGACCACAAGCCCTCGGGACGGGAGCCCCGGTGACTGCCTGTTCCTGCATATTCTCACTGGAAACGGATGCAGGACATAAAATCACATTTTAGATGTCTCATTTTTGTCAAAAATCGGTGGTGTACAAAGATCAACTGAAAGGGAGAAAGAAAGCAAATGTGTCAAGAAAAATCGGGACTTTAGAAAAGACAAGTCGCACGAAGTGCCAACTTTGGGGCGACACAGAGGCACATTCATTGTTGCCCATCACCCTGAGGTCTGCCCTGGTCTGTCTGGACGGTGAGATTTCAGTAAAATATTGTCATTAAGTCTAAATGCACCAAATGAGCTACCTGTGCTGTCATTTCGGATGTCCGAGACAAAAACTTCTTTCTGAGCCTACACAGCTGAATACCTGTGATTATGATTGTGTGTGATCTTAAGCACTCAACACATTTTCTCAATTTAATTATTTTCAGAAATCCAGACAAAACATGCTGGCCACCCTTGCTGGGCATGCAACTGAACTACTGAGTCTGCGAGCACATTACTCTGTGTCTGCTTGAGTGACAGGAGTGTCTGTCATTACGGTGGCTGTGGTGGCCCTCCCACTCATGTGGACATGAGTGAGGTCCAGGTTGGAGCTGCAGGCCCAAGAAAATGAGGGCACAGGCTTAGACGTTGGTCTGGGAGTAGAGCCCAGGCTTTTCCCCTTCCTGTGTGATGTGGGCCGACACTCATCTCTCCGAATGCTGTAGCCACGGTGGACACAGCAAAGTCCTGTGGACTCGTCATCTTGTGGCAAGTCCACTCTTCTAGGTGCATCTCAAGACAGGTGTAGTGGGGGACCTTTTGCCTTATAGACAGCACTTTAGGGGAACATAAAAATCACAAAATCACAGGAAGGGACCTATTATTCTCAATCCAAATAAGGGCATTAAGGGACTGACAGAAACTAGGACTAGAGCCCATCTCAGCCTTCCACACCAAAGTTCTTTCTTTCTGCAAGACCAGGAGGCCTGAAAGGAAACAGAACATGAGTCTTGTTTTTCCTTAGTAGTGCCTTTCCAATACAGTAACAAATTATGGATCTTTGCTAGGTTTCACGATCTCACTGTTGAACTCTGATGACATGATTCTGCAGAGTTCTCCCCGAGCCCATAGAAATATTCCCGCTTGAGATAAGAAAGGAGCAAGAAAAGTCATTTAGTGAATGCGAAGTCCTCCTTTGCCCTGTTGAAGAACACTTGTGTACCCCAAAGTACGCCCCAGCACGGGGTGGCCTAAGAATGGGACTGGGGACCAGAGAGACCTGGGTTCACACGCCAGCTCCGCCTGTGTAGTTTGCTAGAGCTGTTGTGTGTTCTTTAGCCTCATTTCCCCCCCACTGGTAAAGAAACAAAAAAACCCAATTCCACCTACATGGAATTGTCCATGTGACATATTTGTAAAGGCACCTGGCACATAAGAAACTCAAATGTCAATTATGCTTTCCTTTAAATTGGTAGAAGAAAAGAATTTCTGTTAACAGAGTTATATCTTCAATCTGTTCTTGCGTATGTATTCCCATGGGAACCAAACTTCAAACGATGTACACTTTTTGGCAAAGGAAAAATAGAGATCACAGAAAACTTTCTTGGCTGGTACCAGTCTGGGGAGTCTTGGAATGCTCTGGGACACGCAGTGACTTCCATTCCCCACTTGATAGCTCAATCACCCCAACACAGCAATCTGTCTGCAGCTAATCCTCTATTCCTCTGCCTCTACCAATCTCAAATAAAAGAATATATTTAGGTAACTCCTAAATTTCCAAAGCTTTGTTGTGTTTAGATGTCTAATAAAACTAATAACAGAATCATCTGGTTCTTAGAAAATCTGACAATTTCATAAACTCGAGGTTTTAGGTGATGATAATCACTATCGTTTACTAAGGACCTAGGAGGCAGGCACGATGCTCATCACCGAGTGCTCACAACCGCCTCAGGGGGTGAGGATTGTCATCAGCAGAGCCAGAGCACTGAAGCCCAGGCAGGTGACATACCGAGGCGGGGATATGAAGCCAAGCAGAGCCCAGAGTGTGCATCTTGGGTGGCCTGGGGCTCTCCCTGGTCTGCATGTCCTTCCCTGTCATCCTGTCCCTCCTCCTGGACTCCTTCCGCACTTGTCTTTCACATGACTCGGTAATTCCAAGCCATCTTGTCCTGTTTGGAGGTTAGATTTATCTCATAATTAACTTGTAAGCACCGCTGTGTCCCCATCCTCAAGCACGTGATTTAGATAAAAACCTACGAGTCACAACTGGGCTCAAGAAACCTAGAATAGGGATGTCTTTCTTCTGGGATTAAAGTTTTAGTTGGCACAGCATTCCTATTTCAATGAAGCTTCAAACTTGAAGACGATTTCTCTTCAGCTAACTAGCCTCAGAAACGGCATGCTCCACTTTTAAACTCTGCAGATGCACTAAGTATTTGGTGATTGGTTCTTCAATGCCTACACACTTAGAAAATGATATGGTTATCCAAATTGGGGAGAAATTGGGTTTAAAGAGCTTGGAAAGGACTAGGTGGCAATGAACTTCGTTGCTCATTTTGAGTGAGGGTGATAATGTTCACTGACACACAAACTAAGGGGTCTCGGCCACAGTACGTCTCTCTCTGGGCCTTTCTCTTCAACTGAAGATGATGAACACGCCATCAGGCTTCTTCACACTCTGACCACGAACCACAACAAGAAACTAATTTTCGTCATGACCTAGTACATACACATTTGTATCTGGAGTAACTTTCATGCGGCAATAACTTATCCTTAACTTGTGCAATGCGTTTGGTATTTCCCCTATTTTCTCTTACTAAAATACTGATTGCCTCTCACTAAAATGATCCTATGATCTCCTATTTGTAAGAGTGTGAAAAACACTAAGTGTGTCTCATTATCTAAGAAGAAGGTTCTATAAGAGAGTAGAAAGGTAATTTCCATCTTATTCTTCCCAAAAATTCTTAGAAAATGATAGGATTTCCACTGACTCCAGCATTCGGCCAATGGCGGCACCATCTCCTCCAGCTGTTTTACTGGACTCCCCTCCTGGCAGTTCAGGAGCACAGCAGTGAAAAACATTTGTAGGAACCCGACATGCTGTAACAGTCTTATGATGCGGCCAGCAGTAGGAAAGTGACAGTGCTGATTTTTCTTAGCGACCCCCAGTGAGGGTGTAAAATAGAGACACTTATCTTTTCTTGTAATAAAACTTACAAACTGCCCTGCCCGGTCCCCCAGCCCTTTAAGCAGAGAGCTGGCCTGGCTGGTACTGAACGAGCTCTTCCTGGCATGAACCTAGAAGAGACACAAAACGTCAGCTATTTTCTGCGGGCCATGCTGCAATGTTTACTCAGCTCTGGCTTCTTGGGTGACTTAGGCTCTTACGGCTTGAAAACTGCCAGGGCAGACAAGCAGTCTCGAAGCAAAACCAACAAGCACCCAATTACTTTGTTTGCACAGATGCAAAAGCATGGAAATTTATATGGTGGGGTCTGAATTCCCCAGTTTGTTTGTTTTGTTTTTAATTACACACCCAACCAAATGCATAAAATCCCACAAAATGAGTGCAGTGAAAAATGTCATCTTTTCTATTTTTAAACTGAAATATGGAGCCCATAAAAGCAAAGCTGTCATAAATTTTCACTCGGGGACAAAACCACTATACCCCGGGAAAAAAATGCACACACACCCCCACATTTAACAGTGGTAAACAGTTTTTATTCAGGCAATGAAACATGGAAAAAATATATTAGTAATCATTATAATAATTTCATTTGTGTGAGTATAACTTTTACAAATATTTACCTGACATATAAAAGGGAAGTCACTGTGCATATAAAACTTATGTAGATGACGACTCCACGCGACACAGTCCTGTCAGCAGTAGTCAATGCAGCGTCCGGCCCCCCAGCCGGAGGCTCCTCACACACTTCATGGCACCCGTGGGGACACAGTGGAAGCAGAAGTGCAATTAACATTTACTGGTTGGCACATGAGTACAAACACTATCTACTGGCAAACACACACTTGCTAACAGCAACACTGAAACGTTTACTGCTACCTCTGAGATGGAAAAGCGGGGCCTGGGTCCTGCCCCAGTGGGGGAGAGGGGCTGCGGCTGAGGCTACGGGTGTGGTGACAGACTGCCCTGTATCTGGACTAGGGGTGGTTTCCGAGTTCAAATTTGTACAGGTCCACTTGGAAATTATTCATAGAGAGTATCGGTTAACAACGTGACTAGGAAATACTGTTTGGAGTATATTTCAGATACCACCGAAAGGCATAGAGGCAGAGAGAAAGTGGCATCTGTATAGTTCTAAAGAATCGATACAGAGAAGGTTCAAGCCACACCTCAGCCCCACGCCTGGCCGCCTCCAGATGCGTTAAGACTGTCAGCATCACACACAACATCTCTATATTAGGACTATAACCAGAATATATATATATATATATAATAGCTGTAACCATATTATAGTTAATAAAGTCATTCCTTAGGAATCTTGTTTGTCCAAATCTAACTGCATGCTAAGAGGCACAGAAACGGGATCGCATTTGGACGGAGAACTACGAAAGTGCAATCTTTAGTCTCCAGAATGCTGGCTCTGGGCACTCGGGAGGGCCTCTCCTGGAAACTGCCATTCGCTGTACCAGAGGAGACCCCGAGAAGTGTCCAATTTCTTTCCCTTTACTATAAGGGAGACTTTCAAGGTTTGAGTGATATAAGCTGCTCTTTAAAAATCACTTGGATCTGGAGGCCAGTCAAACCTTTTTGGACAGAAGTCTCCTCAAAATATTTGCATTAAAATCTTTGAAAAAGATGACTTCTTAGACCTTTGGCCTGACATTCTGGGATTCCCAGACTATATTTGTTCTTTAATAAGCAAATAATGATCTGCTATCTTTAAAATTCTTCATAATATATACATCTCTAAAATCCTTTGCCTGAATCATTTAGTCTTTCAACACCTAGTTTCTCTTTCCAACAAGGGGGCAGACTAAGATAACAAGTCCGGGAGCAAGCTCGCAGGGTCACAGCGAAAGGACAACAGTCCTGTGCAGTTCTGTGAGGTGGCTACTAACCGTAGTGAAAAACCAAAAGGAAATAGAGGGGGTTTTAGAGTTTTACGACACTAGAAAATGTTGTGCTGATTTGTTTCTAACCAGTGTACACAAGATTACCAACGCTCGCTCTTTAAAAATTCCATCTTGAGCTTTAGAGCCACCAGCAAGCCCTCAAGTTAAAAGCGAGTGCTCCCCTCCGGCTGCCTTCAGACAGCCCCACAGGAACGGGGGGGGGGGGGCGGCTGACTCGTCCTGCCCCCACACAGTCTGCCCCAAGGCTGTCCAGTGCAGGTCTGAGCGCTGGGGCACTGGTGCGAGAGCTTCACAGAGTGCGGGGCAGTGCAGAGGGCGACTGGCTGAAACGGAAATTCAACTCGAGCGATCCCCCAAAACCAAGCATCAATCTTCCCTTAGATTCCAGAGCGTTCTGGACAGCGGCCAGACCCTCAGAGTTCTGCACCATCACGTGTTTCTGCACTTCCTAATTTGGGCTGTGTCTGAAGAAGCTAGAAACCACACGAGAAAACTGGGCTTCTCAGTATTTCCAGAACAGTTTTAGAGAACCAAAGCTTTGGGCAGGCCTCTAAGAGCTTCTCCTAATATAGTAAATATCAGGAGGTCTGACTGCCACTGGCCAGCCAACCAAGTGACAAGTTGTTCAGTCTCCAATTAAAATGCCTCAAGAGAGAGTGCCTACTACACTTCGGCAAAGTCAAAACCCTAAGAAATGGCTCAGGATCCAGAGTCTCAACAAGATCACCTAACACTCTGAAACCACGATCCAGGCCAGCAACTCCCCCTCATGTGCTTTCACGGTTGCAAAAGGCTCTATCACGGCCTAACTAACAGGTGATCTGGGGGCAGCTGTGGGCAGAGTTCTTACTCTCTAGAGTTCTGAAAGTTTGAGGGGGGGCTGCTTATTTTTAAAGAAAAATAAACACATTTTATTCTGCCCAGTATATTCTCTGAATTTGCCAGCTGCACAAGTCACATTTTTATTCTTGTTGGAGAAGATCCACCTACTGAATTAGAAGGAAGAACATATTCTTGTGATGGCCACAGCTGAGAGGCCAGTGGCAAAGATAACTAACTGAGCAAGGGCCCTCTCGTGTTCTTTGTGCAGCAACTTCGTTCTAGGATCTAGTGTTCTAGGGGTTTCTTTCAGCAGTGTGCTACAGAAGGATTGTCGTCACCTGTTTGACACATAGGACCCTTTTTTAATTTGTAGAAGAAGCCTAAAAAGAAAACTAGGAATTATAATGGAGACCACCATATGCCTTCCATGCTTAAAGTAGATCAATAGGAAACATGTCACCAAAATACAGCAGCAAAAAGGTCTAGCAAATGTTTCTTTCTGCAAAATGCAAGTTAATTTTCCTAGTAGGAGAGAAATGAACAAAGAAGCCAGTGGCCCCACTGGAGACGCCCGTGCTCACCGCCGCTCAGACTGTGGCCAGGCGCTCCCGTTGACCCACAGTGACTGTTTGCAAAGTCCAAATGATTGTCAAGTCACTTCTCCAACCACATCAATTCTGTTCTTTTTTTTTTTTTTTTTGTAAAAAATGGTAAGACAATAGGCTTTAAAATACAGCCTAAGCACCACTTACGATAAATGCATATTGGTAAAACGTGACTTCTGGCTTTAAAAGACATCATTGACCTCCCTGGGGCTAAAGATTGCACCCATGTGAATAGTAGACTTCTAAAAAATTCATGTTGAAAGATCTAGAGGTTCTCCACTAGGCACAACGCATGGCCGAGGCTGGATCATGCAATACTTCTACAGGAAAAGTACAAAAACTACATGGACTGAATATAGTGCATATCACCATGAAGACCTTCAAGGTGTTAAGATTAAGACAAAAGAGTGCTCTAAAATACTTGCAGGGATTTGGTTTTGCCTATCAAATGCTAGGGGATTCACTGGCTGCATGGAAGTTTTCCATGTGGCGGGTACCGGCCCCACCGCTCTGAACCAGGGCCAGGAAGAGCCGGAGGAGTCCAGTTTGGGAGGGCGCATCTGCTCCCTGCAGCCCCTTCCTCCACCAGTCCAACGACCTGTTTAAAAATATTCTAAATGCACTGATTTTCAGAGTGGGTCACAAGATTTTTACTGCCCGTTTTGTTAAAAATTCTGTCTTAAGTTCGAAAGGACTTCTTTTTTTTTTTGCCATGAAACATCTGAAGAACAAAACATCACAGCTGTGAAAAGCCACCTGTTTCTGCACGTTATATTGCCAGTAGGGTTACTGTGCCCTTTTCATTATGTAAGATCATCTAAACCTGTTACAAGTAGACCTTCTTGGCATACTTCAAATAATAAAGAGGAAACATTGGCTGTGTAGCAACAAATGAAGCAGAGCAGAAGAAGTGTCTCTGAGGGAGCCCCCCACTGTTCACACAGAACGCAGACACTTGGAGGCTGAGGACTAACCCCAAACGGGCCACACTCCTGCTTGTCACGGCTGAGCAGCGCCCAAAGGCCAGGGCAAAGGGACATTCCGGTGAGTCTCCCCTACGTGGGAAACCTGAGCCTGGGGCCATGAGTCACGACAGACACAAGTCCGGGCTTTTTGAATCTTCACTCTCCAAAAATTCTGACATTGGCACTCTGAGCCAAGACTCTTTCCAAACAGGCTTTTACATTTACGGAAATAGGCTCTTCTGCAGAGAAGCTCTTCTCTGACTCTGCTTCAGGGAAGAAGCTGCAGCACATGTAAACATACGTGGGCACGTGTGTGCTTGCGGGTGCTCAGAGTCCCTTCCTGGGTACAAATTGGAAGTACAAAAGCCAAATTCCTGCTCAAATAAAACTGCTAATATGGGAAATTAAATTTAAAAGATGAAACAAACAGGTAACAAGACATAATCAAACAGGTGGTGAACAGGAGATGATCCCAAACAGTAGCCATAAAACCACAAATTTCACGCCCTTGGGAAAGTAAAGATGGCTTGAAAAGTAATTAAAGAGAGAGAACTCACAAACCCACACCCAGCAGCCTCACTGGGCCTATCAACGGCGAGCCGCGACAGACGCGGACTGCCAGATGCCGCTCTTTGGTGGCCGTGCAGTACTCTGGGCTTTCTTCTGGGGCTGTTGGCGTGGGCAGCTAAGCGGACCAGGCAGCAGTAGGCGTGTGCTTTTTCAGAGTTTTTCCTCTGCAAAGGGGCAATAATTCCTGGGTAAGGCAAGATAACTGTGGTCACAAGAGAAGCAGCCAAATGCAGATCTGCCGAGCTAACAGGGGAGACTCAGTCAGTCTTTCCCAGCTTTGCAATCAGCTCATCACAGATTTTCGTCAGTTCTTCAATTTCTTGGTTCTGAAAGACAAATGAGGTCACAGTGCGGGTCATTTGTGTCCTGAGATAAAGGCAGCTATAATGAATAGTCCCAACACTGGATATCCTCTAACTCAGGGGCTCCGAACTATTCTTTGCCAGAGACCCTTTGAAGTACGGAGAGCTCTGCACCTTCTCCCCTGGAAAATGCTCATGTGTTCACAGTCAGGCTTCAGCTGAGCTGGGGGTAAAGGCAGTCACTAGCCCTCTGCAGCTTGACCTTGAACCTCTTAGTTCTCAAATTTTCTTGCTAGCATAGGAATTACCTGGAGTACCTGTTAAAAACACAAGTATCTGGGCCTCATTCAATCCATTAGCACCTCCAGAGACCTGGGACTCTTGCATCCTTGTACCCTGGAACACTTAGGGGTCACCCGACCCCAAGGTAAGAACCCTGTTCTAGCTGACTGGAGACATAGGAAGAAAAACACTAGAGGCATACAAATATTCAAGTCCGAGAATGGCTGAGCAACAAGAAACAGGGACCACTGTTACCACCAATCTTTATTTATCTACAGCAGTCACACCCCCATGTACCAGTGGCATTTGGGATGGGTCAGTGATTGCTGTGGGGCTGTCCTGTGTGTTGTGGGACGTTTGGAGCATTTCTGGCCTCTATCCACTAGGTGCCAGTAGTTATCTCCTACTTGTGACAACCAAATATACCTCTAGAGGCACCTGTGGGTAAAATTACAATGAAGGGGGAAGATGGCTTCATATATTACTTAAAAAACAAAAAGAATTTCAAAAAGGTAGCCTCAGAGCCTGACTAAGCAGTGTTTGGTCCCGGAACTTCAGTTAATGCAGCTTCCTCCCTGCGCCCTGCCTGTGGACAGGGCCCACTGGTATGCCTGGGAGTTGCGTGGTTTGCCTTGTCTTCCCCTGGATCAGTTCACAAAGGAGCTGGATAGAAGTGTCTGCGCAAAAAGGCAAGGCCTCTTTCATGCAGATCCCTGCAAGCTAGCCACATAGAAACCAGTGTCTCTGGCCGCACCACACGCCTCTTTGTACCTTCTGCTGCAGGGCCCTTTCCAGGGACTCCACCTTCATCTGCTCCTTCCGCAGTCCTGCGTGGAGAGCTGCACTCTCAGCCTTTGCTTTTGTTCGAACCTGAGCAATCTCTTCATTGGCTCTGTGGATGGTGTTTTGTTCGGAGAGGAAAGGGACAGAGAGCACATGTTAGTCATCAGTCTGGCTGAGGAGTCAGGAGAGTAACCACTGATGTCTGTGAAACACAGACCTAAAAGAACTGACTCTGTGGCAAGAGGGGGGAAAAGGAATTGGTGACCTAAATAGCTCAATTTTAATCGATACAAACTCAACTTACACACAACTGCTAAGGAAATTTCCATGGTGTAAACCAATGGCAGAGTTCATCTCAAAGGCCACAATATGCTTCAAAATTCATATGTCACTGGAAAATGGAATCATGAGTCTCTACAACAATCAAAAAAGTGTTTTGTTTTGTTTTTAACCCAGTACAATAGCAGTCAAGACCATCTCTGGGATCACCACAGCTAAAGAGGCAGGTGCTAACCACTGGCATCCACAACACATAGTCCTGCAAGTGACTTCGCTCGTGAGGTGCAAAAGGAAATTAAAACAAACAGACAGACAAACAAACATAAATGTCAGTTGGTAAATACCCAATTAACTGATTAAAGGATGCTAAAAATTCACTAGTAATCAGGGACATGCAAATTAAAGTGATAAACTTCTAAAATCTGTCAGGCTGAGAAAAATGAACAAAGACAATCTTGTCCACCGTGGCTGGGTGCAAGGAAATAGGTTCAGGTGTGGAGCGGGGGACTGAAGACTGGCGCTGATTTTGTGGACGGTGATGTGGCAGCAGCCACCACAGCTGACATGTGCGCACCCTGTGAGCCAGCAGTTCCCTCTCAGCAATCCAGCCACAGCAGCCGTCCCACCGCCCCACCCAGCACAGTGGTCAGTGCACACGGAGGTTCCCTGCGGCACTGCGTGTGACGGAGAAGTGTGAAACTGTGGAAATACCCGTCAATAAGGAATGGACTAGGCCCACAACCTAATAAAATCAATTAGATTATGCTATGTATTGTGACGTGAAAAAATGGCCATGATGTACTTATTAAATGAAAAAGGAAACTTGTGTGATATGACTCCACTGTAATTTTTAAAAAGAATGCAGTCACTATGAGCAGTACCCATACAGGCACAAAGACTAGGAGGCCCCACAGTAAACTCCAACAGAAGTGCCTCTCGAGTGAGGGTGGGAAGGGGACTTAAAAGGTTTTACAAACAGAAAGACAGCAAAATATGCAAGTATTACTTTGTGGTAAAAACATAAAGTGCGGTGCATCCTTCATACCATTCCCGGGATAAATTCCAAATGTTGGATTTAAGGATTTAAAAAATTAAGCCACAAAAGTACTAAAAGGAAAACAGGAGAATATTTTATATTCAGCACAGGGAAGATCTTTCTTACTATGATAGGAAATCTAGAAGCTGTAAAAAAAGTATCTGATAAATTTTAATACTTCAAAATAAATTTCTGCATATCAAAAAACACTACAGGCAAAGTCAAAAGATAAATGATATGCTGAAAATTATTTACAACTCATATCACAAAGCACTGTCATCCTTAAATACGTAAATAAACTGACAACAGAAAACCAGGTAAACAAGAGAATCATTCAGAGTAAAGCAAGTATATGAACAGAACTAAAATATGTTCAATTTCACTCATAAGATAAACATAAACCAAAACTACAATGAATAAAATAAATGCTGTTGCTTGCCAAAAAAAAAAAAAAATACAGTAACAGAATACTGAACCAATTAAATTGAAATACTTTCATCTATTAGACTTGCAAGAAAACCAAAAATTCGATCTGTTGGCAAAACTGTGAGGGAAAAAAAAGACACTCTCATAGACTGTATAGGAATATAAATTAATAAAAGTCTGAGGAGGGCAATTTGACAATATTCATCATAATTATTTGTATACTCTTTGTCCCAGCAATCCCTTTTCCATCATACAGACAACTCATGTGCACGCCTAACGATCGTCATGAAAGGGTACTTGCTGCAGCTCCGTCTGCAGCAGAGGATTTTAAATACCCAGCATGTCCAACAGGAGGGGACGGTCCAACAACGGAATGGTGCACCCCAACAACAGAATGCCATGTGACTCTTAAAAACAATAAGGAAGTTCTTGATGGATTGATACAAAAAGGTTTCCAAAATATACTGCTAAATGAAAACAGCGAGGTATCATCTGTATGAAAAAGGAGACTCTCGCCACATAAAAACACGGTAATTATGTGAAGAGCCGGAGGTGCTGGCTAACACTGCCATGGTACAGTATATAAATACACCAAATCGACACGCTGCGTCTTCAACTTATACAGTGTTGTGTGTCAGTTATGTCTCAATAAAGCTTGCGGGGGGGTAGGAAAAAGAAGGGGATAAAAATTTATCTGGGGGGATAAAACAGTGATTAGCCCAGTAGAGAAAAGAGGTGGAAACCCAATGAAAGGAGTGTGGGGTACTCTATCTTTTTAATCTTTTTAATGTTAGAACCATGGGAAGATTCTACTTATTCAAAAAAGCAAAGGACACACATACAAATGTCATCTGGAGTTGCAAAACAGTGATTTTTTTTCTTGTCTCCATCAATCTCACAATGTCATGAAAACTACAATTCCTATGTGCAAGGTCTTACTTGTCTAGTTTTTCTTCCGCGTGGATTTTCAGAGCCTGATAGCGCTGTTCCTCTTGTTTAACTCTGGCCAAGTAATCCTGAGCACATTTTTTCAACGCTTCTTCGTTCTGTTCCAAAATGACAATTTAAAATAAAAGAAACAGGTCATTTTGTTTTTCTTCTACTGGTGTATGTCATTTTTTTCAAAACTGAGAAAACCCAATTAATTCAGATGCCTTTATATAAATCTACCAAAGAAATTCTAAATAATTTCTTCAGCTCTGGCTGGTGTGGCTCAGTGGATTGAGCGCTGGCCTGTGAACCAGAAGGTCACTGGTTCAATTCCCAGTCAGGGCCCATACTGGGTTGTGGGCCAGGTACCCAGTTCGGGGCGTGCAAGAGGCAACCAATCAATGTAGCTCTCCAGTATCAATGTTTCTCTCCCCCTCTCCCTCCTTTCCCATCTCTATAAAAGAAATAAATCTTTTTTTAAAAAGTCTTGAAAAAAATTATTTCTTCAGGCATTAATTTTCAAATCGTACAGCAAGGTTTAGTTACGTTGGTACACCTACTTTAGGAAGGCAGTTATTCAAATATGAATGGCAATCTGATTCCCACAGATAAATGGGCCAGTCTCATTTTTATTTTAATATGGAAAAAAAGAATGGCCACTGCTGTAAATGTGTCACTGATGGTGTGCAACGAAATTAAATCAATATGCCCACTTACATCTAAATTTGAAACATTACTTTTCTCCAGAATGTGCAGCCTGCATTTTTCAGTGCTGTGTCTAGAATCCCTTTTACTTTGACTAATATTAAAGTGGTGAACCATCAAAACGAACATTTCCAGACTTTTCCTGAAGTCCGAGGGCCCCGCAGTTCTCACACCCCAGGATGCACTCGGCTGTGATGGGCTTACGGGCCTGACTCAGGAGAGGAATGACTAAGACAAGCCACCCGCTGGGCCAGATGCCTGAACGACCACAGAAAGAAGGGGGGACTCTCCAGACCAACAGGGGCCCTGAATCCCCACTTAAAAGACTACCCACACACCTCTGGCACATACATCTGAAGATACATTACCAAGAAAATACACTAGTAAGGAGATTCCAGAAGGAAAAGACGTGCTACCTTCTTGAACCCTTCCAGAACACCTTTCAGGTTTTCGTATCTCCTGAAGAGATCAGAAAGGGACCTTTCCACAGAATTAAGGTCAGCCAGGGCCTGCTCCTTCTCCATAGTCAGTTGCTGGAAGCTTTTCTGAGAGGTCATGCTTGTCCTCTGTTCATCTTCTGTGAAGCACAATCAAAAGCAACGGCAGAGTCAATCAACACGTGGCTGGCAGCTGCCTCCCGTGAGCTACTAAGTGGAGCTCTCGGTGGTGGGACCCAGCAGTGGACATAACTGAGTTCCCACTCCCAAGGACGTACGTCCTAGCGGGAGAGGTATGTGGTGGCAAGTGATGGGGAAAACAAAGCAGGCCAGGGGGGGATTCCTTTTCTGTACAGGGCGGCCTCACTCAGGAGGGATCCGAACTGAAACCCCAAAGAACACAGGGCAGGAGCTCCCCGGGAGAAGAATATTCCACACACAGGAGGGAAAGAGCTGTGGAAAGGCCATATGCTGGGAAGGCGTTACATGATGTGCACCACAGAAAATAGCACCTCGGTGCTTAAGTGCAGAAAGACCTGACTTGGATTTAGGGAGTCAGTCCTTATAACAAGGGTGAGAAGAGGCTCTAGATTCAGTGAAGGACCCGTCGCTGTCCTTTGAAAAGGCACCCAGGGAAGGTACAAATGGCAGTGGAGTAAGGACACTGCACCACCCGGGGGTACAAACTATGTGCCTAGGCCACAAACGCTCGGGTACTGGGCAGAGGGCTTTCACAGAATCCAAGTGCCTGCCAGGCTCTGAAATGAATCCACTACAGCTGATCCTCAGCGCTCCGAGTCCATATTTGCGAACCTGCCTACTTCCTGAAAGTTACTTGTAACCCCAATCGGTACTGCTGGTGCAGCCCTGGTCATTCAGACATGCGCAGAACAGCAAAACACTGGAGCCGCCTGACATGCACGTTCCCAGCCCAGTGTGACCAGGGTGATGCATTCTCGCCTCATACCGTAAAAAAGTGTCCTTTTCAGTCTATACAGTGCCCCATTTTTTGCATTTTTGTGCTTTCTGTTGGTGATTTTGCTATTTAAAACAGCCCCCGAGTGTAGTGCCGAAGTGCTGTCCAGTGTTCCTAACTGCAGCAAGGCTGTGACGGGCCTCGCAGGGAAACATATTCAATAAGCCTTGTTCACACACGAGCCACAGCACTGTTGGCTGTTGGCCATCCGTTCAATGTTAATGAATCAACAGTGTATCTCAAATAAGACGTCCTTGACAGAAACACACATAAGACAAGATTATGTATTCACAAAAAAGGTGGCAGCCACCGGCTTGTGTAAAACCTAACCTGCATTTCCTCAGGAGCAACAGTTCCGTGTTCACAGTAACTGCACAACGTGACTGAGAATAATGAGAATCAACTGTTCTTAAGTGATGGACAAACTGAAGTTTGTATCCTGATTTTAAAGTCATCTAGAGACCCTATGATTCATGTGCTAAAAAAAAATTCCTTACCGATCATTTGAGCAATGGTCTTTTCATATTCAGCCACAATTTTCCTTAAAAATAAACAAATGTATTATCAGAAGAGTTTTTAGATGTCGGAAGTTGGAGACATGCTTCCCGGAGCAAACACAATGACATTCAGGGTGGCCTACAGTAGACTTACGGCTGTTCGCATGGAAAATAACACTAAAGAATAAACTCACGCACAACTTCAAGCAACTTTTGTCCCCAACCCCACCGCGCACTGACAAACTTACATAACCCACTTCTCTGCTCTGGGCTCTCTCTCTTTCCTTCTACCTCAATGCAAGATTTGTTACTGTTCAGAAAGATCTTTCTTACGATGCTATGTTTAACAAGCCCTCATTTTACCTGTAGAAACAACTGCCTTCCCTTTTTCTTTGCCCTATGTGAATGATTCAAGGCAGTAGACTGAGTTTGCTTAAACACATCAACTTTTTACAAAATAAATTATGGTAGTCCCCGTTATCTGTGGTTCTGCTTTTCAGTTTTGGTTACCCACAGTCAACCACGGTCCAAAAATATTAAATGGAAAATTCCAGAAGTAAACAATTCTTAGGTTTTAAATTTTGCACCATTCCGGGTAGTGTAATGAAATCATACACTGTCCCACTCAGTCCTGCCTGATATGTGACTCATCTTTGCCCACCGTGTCCACACTGTACAACTACCAGCCCATTTGTCACCTGGTAGCCATCTGAGTGACCAGATCGACTGTTGCAGTATCGCGGTGCTAGTGTTCAAGTCACCCTTATTTTACTTAATAATGGCCCCAAAGCATAAGAGTAGTGACGCTGACAATTCAGATGTGCCAGAGAGAAGCCATCAAGTGCTTCCTTCAAGTGAAAAGTTGAGTACAGTACAATACGATATTTTGGGAGACTACATTCACATAACTTTTACTACAGTGTATTGTTATAACTGTTCTATTTTATTATAGGTTATTGCTGTTAATCTCTTATTGTATCTAATATATAAATTAAACTTTAGCATAGGCGTGTATGTACAGGAAAAAGTATACGTCGGTGTCGGCACCATCTGCAGTTTCAGGCATCTGGGGGGCCTTGCAGCACACTGGCAGTGTCTAAGGGGAGACACTTGCACCGACATTCTGGGGGCTCTTCCTAAGAGACCAGATTGGAGTTCAGGCTGCCTGGCCCCAGTCTACCCTTTCAGGCATCTGTTCCCTCTTACTCACTTATAAGTTTTCTTTTACTGTCGTAATCCCGAAAGTATTTCAAGAGCTGAAAAGTATTTAAAGGCTTTAAAGACCACCCTGTTGTGGTAACCTTTCTTTTAGAAAAGTGCAATAATGCCCTGGCTGGCGTAGCTCAGTGGAGTGAGCGCAGGCTGCAAACCAAAGCATCGCAGGTTCAATTCCCAGTCAGGGCACATGCCTGGGTTGCAGGCCACAGCCCCCAGCAACCACACATTGATGTTTCTTTCTCTCTTTCTACCCCCTCCTTCATCCCTCCCTTCCCTCTCTAAAAATAAATAAATAAAATCTTAAAAGAAAGAAAAGTGCAATATGTCACCCTGACTGTCAAGTGACGGGCGCTCTTCCTGTGACCGCTCAGGGAGGAACAGTCCTCCCTGAGGGCAACCGTCATGTCGACCCTGCACCCAGGTCTCTAACAGCGGGTCCTGCAAGCCCTCCAAGGGCAGGAGCAGTCCCTTCCTCTGGCCCTCCCAGCATGGGGCTCATACCCAGCAAGGGCCCTCACACCCAGCACGGGGCCTCACACCCAGCACGGGCCCTCATACCCAGCACAGGGCTCACACCCAGCACATGCTCAAAGAGACAAATAGTGGAAGAGACATAAATCAGCGTGAACGTATTGAAAATGTTTCTTAATCAGTCAAATGCTGACTGCACAATGTATAATGCTTTTTCCCTCTTCTTTGATGCCATCTTAGTTATTATACAACTCCCAAGTCTGCTTTCTGGGGAGAGAGCCGCAAAAACAAAAAGACTTCAATTTAAAAATGTCAATCAGTTCTGTTTCCTGGAACATGCTTTCTAAAATCTATTTAGTGGTTATGAGATTTGAAGCTCTCATGTATAATTAGTTTTTAAAAAGTATTATGAATTGTAATACCTCCATAATTGAATGTCAGTAAATCTCATTACTCTGAAATATTCATTTCAAATGAGTATTTTTGCACAAATCTGTCCTATCAAAAGATAAGAATTACATGAGTTCTGCCCACTTGTAACATTCTGAACACTCCAAAATAAACAACAGGATTTGGATATAATAACTGGTCAGCAATGCTCATGAAATGATATTATCAATCACAAATTAAGATGTAAACAGCAGAGCCCCAAGTTCTCAACAGCTGGTTCTGTGGTAAGCAAATACTTTCATCACTTCATCTGTATTAAATTTAATAATGCAGAAAGGTATCCAGCCCTTAACCCAAACCTCCAAGCTCACCTCATCTCCAAGACTTCTTGTCGAGTTTCTTCGTACTTTTTCTTCCATTCATTTGCTTCAATCTCTTTCGTGATTATCTAGGTTATAACAGAGAGAAAGCTGCTCTTTCCTACTCACCCCACTGCAGTTTGAATTTAAGACTGGGGACTGAAACAACACACAGCCAGGCCCACCCAGGACATTCAGTCCACATTGGGAACACAAAACCTCAACATCTACATAATGCTCACAAGCATTTGGAAAAACAACTCTTAGCCACACAGGATGCTGGGAATGTAGCCACTAGGGTAAAAGTGAGTGGAACATCTCCTGGGAAAATTCTTAGAGGTGATTAAAATCTCCATAAATGTTACCACAGCCCAGAATCTCTCAGCTCTGTGGGCCTAGAACACGGATGGGGACAGGGCACCAAGAGCAGAGCCACTTGGCTGACACAGACTCGCCGGAACCAAAGGAGGTTCCAGTGCACTAATTTTAGTTAGGGAGAGAAATGAAACTGCCACAAAATTGGGGCATTAGAAGTTGGCATGACCAACATATTCCCTTTCTATAGAGATTTCTAATTGTTTGGCAAGAATGGAGTCAGAAGAGGGGGTCGGAAGTTCAATGCCTCCAGCCAGTGGCACCTATCTCACTCACTGCAGGCAGGATCTCGTTAGCCAGTGCAGAACCCACAGTCCTATTCGGAACACCCATGCTGAAGGGAAAGAAACTCCCAAATTCACTGCCTGGTACTCCATTTGCCCTGCACAGGGCTCCAATGGGCACCTGCTGTTCTCCTGTTTTACTTTACTTTTCTGTGCTTCTCTCTTTCTCGTTGGTATGTTTTTACTTTGGTACCTTTAATTAGGATCTCAAGATCCCAGAACCCAGCTTGTCTCCTTTGGTGACTAAACATGTCTGTGCTTTGATCCGTTAGGGGCCATCTCATCACTCAACTCTCAGAGGAAGATGAAGTCATTCTTCTCATTTATGAGATTTTGGGGGGACTGCTCCCAAGTTTTGACAATAGCATTAGCTGACATCCCTCATTACCATCCTAATGCTATTTTTTATTTTTATTTCTTAATACATTTTATTGATTATGCTATTACAGTTATCTCATTATTTTTCCCCTTTATTCCCCTCTGCACTGTACCCACCTCTCACCACCATTCACCCCCCTTAGTTCATGTCCATGGATCATACATACCAGTTCTTTGGCTTCTCCATCTCCTATTCTATTCTTAACCTCCCCCCGTCTATTTTTTACCAACCATTTATGCTTCTTATGCCCTGTACCTTTTCCCTCATTCTCCCCCTCTCCCTCCCCTCTGATAACCCGCTATGTGATCTCCATTTCTGTGATTCTGTTCCTGTTCTAGTTGTTTGCTTAGTTGATTTTCATTTTTGTTTTTTTAGGTTCGCCAACCTAATGCTATTTTTTAAAGATCTGTGTCACAGGTACTTAACTACTCTCATCATATTATAAAAATAAAATTGCTCCACATTCTTTAAAAAAAGGTGGAGTCATCAGGTAATACACGAACCAAACACATAAAATATAGCACAGAAATATAACCAAGGAGGGTGGTGACTGATCGCTCCTACACAACAGTGTCTTTCCTGTTTTGCAGGACACCAAGCAGAGGCCTAGCAGTGATTTATTTTGAACAAAGGTTGTCAGGAAACATGATAAAGGCATCTGAGAGTTGAATTAAAGAATGGATGAAGGTGAGAAACAATTTTATATTACTACAAGTCTAAAATTTAAGGAATTTTTATGTATAAGCATATATCTTTTATAAAATGAAAGCACTGATTTAGATACATATGTGGATAAAGTGGGCAAAATTTGGCACTTAAAATTTCAAGGCTAAATACAGAAGAGTACAAAATTCTAGTTTCTTCCCTGGACACCACAATGTCAGGACCCCAGCACCAACGTGGCATTTTGCAGTGAACCCTTTATATAAGCTAAACAGGCCACAGGAAATGTGAACTTCCAGCTAGCCGTGACTTGGGCCAGCAGAGATGGAATCTGCCTGCTGGCACATGGGCCGTACAAAGAAACGGAGTGACAAGTGGAAGGAACAAGAAAGCCTTACCTCTTCCCTTATCAGGGTGAGCACGGCTGTCTTATCCGACTCACTGAGGCAGATGCCATCCAGGGGGCTCTCGCCTCCACAGGCCACAGACACGGGGGCCTTCTCCGTCAGGGGCTCCAACAGTCCCTGAGTGGGGAAGAGGTGACATTTTATGCTTTTAATTTTCAGCTCCTTGATCCCAATATATTTCAATAATTCCCTCATTACTACATTGATCACAATCTTTAAAAACATGTTAGAAGTAAAAAAAAAACAAACACCCCAGCAGGATTAAAAAAGTAAAAGAGAATCTTGCTACAGTGCCATCTGAAGGAAAAACCTGTTCTAATGATTATCGATGGTGCCCCAGCTTGTTTAACAGACAGCCTAGAAAAGTTTCCTCTTATCCAGAAAAAGGGAGTATCATCATCACAGTGGTCAGTCACCGAAGAATTACGTGCAAAAAAGAGAAAACTATACATGGTTAATGACTCATATTTCACGGAGTTCCTGGAGATGACGTGTTTCATATAAATAAATTTTCAAAACAAGGTAAACTTTTTTTTTTTTTACATATTGATGTTTTTTTGTGTCTATGTAGTCACTTTGGATGGACATGTTTCTAAAATGTATCACTAACTTTCAGGCTTAAGAAAGCAGAAATGTTGACTGTGTCTGACGCACCCCCCACCGGGGACCGTGGGACCCGCCAGCGCTCTGCAGTGACGGTGTGGTAGCCCAGCGACACCGTCAGGAGCACGCCACTATTTGCTCCTGACAAAGTGGCCACGTAGAAGTCGAGGTCTGTGCTCGCAGTCCCAGTTTGGGTCCATCCTTGCTGTTAAGCTTTCAGTTTCCTCCGGCAGCACCTCACTCTGTGATGCACCACTTGCTTTTATCACCAACTCAGGTTCTGGGAAGCGGCATTTGGCTAGTATTTTATTTTTCAGAAGAATTTAGATGGTCGTGGGCTGCAAACCAAAGGGTTGCCAGTTCAATTCCTAGTCAGGGCATATGCCTGTGTTTCAGGCCAGTTCCCCAGAAAGGGGCACGTGAGAGGCAACCACACATTAATGTTTGGGGGGTGGGTGGGCTTGATTGGGAGTAAAGGGGAGAAAACTGTACTTGAACAATCATTTAAATAAAATGGGAAAAAAAAAAGAATATAGATGGTGTACTATTTTCCTTCCTAGAAGGCAGTTTGGGGGCTACTTCCCCCTTACCTATACAAGTAAACTTTTTGTATAAAGGAGGAAAAAAGCTCACCGAATAGCAACCGGAAAAGCCAGCCAAAATGACCTAAGAATAATCTTAAGTGTCAGTATAACTGGTCACCTTATCACTGATCATGCTCAATCAGTTCTCTGGTACCTGCTTTGAACCTAGACTGAACATGAAAGCCAAGGTTCACTTAGACCAGTGGTTTTCAAACTTTTCAGGGTCTTTATAGATTCATCCCCTCTCTAGAAAATACTCAAACACACGCAACTGTGCACACAACTGTGCACACGGCTTCACAGACCTCACCCAATACGGAAACTCTGGGCTGGAGCCATAGAAGAGGGAAACGCAGAGCCACAGCTGGCACGGCCCACTTCCAGCAGCACGTGGCGGAGGGCAGCCCCTGTGTCAACAAATCCGAGGTCCACTCAGAAACACGCTCTGTCTTGGGGCAGATCCATCACTACAGCCAGAGGCCATGTGTGGTAGGATGCCTCTCATGGCCCCAGTGACCCCTGCCTCCTGGTACTAATCCTCTGTGCAATCTCTTCCCCTTGCGTGCAGGCTGCCCCCGAGGACTCTCAAAAGGACAGAATATGGTAAAAGCCAGGGATTGTCACTTCTAAGATAAGTTTAAGAGACTCAGGCTTCCATGTGGTGAGAGGCTCCAAAAATAGGTCCACGTGGCAAGGAACTGATGGCTCTGTCAACAGCTGGTGAGGACCTGAGTTGTACCAAAAGCCGCATGAACGAGTCTGGAGGTGAACACAGCCCCGGTCAGCACCCTGACTGTAGCCTATGAGAGACCCTGAGTCGCAAGCACCCCACTAAGCAATCCAGGATTCCCGATTCAGAAATGATGGCGTAATAAATTTTGTTGTGGATTAACTGATACACTACTAGACATCCGATTATTCCATTAACTTCTTGTGACATGTTTATTATCAAGGGGCTTTCTCATAATCTTGCTTCCCATGTAAGTTGTGTACAGGAAGATAATGCACTAAAGTTAGATTCTTTCCCAGCACTGGGCTCCTAGGTTGAGCGCAGTGCCTTGCTTCATACTCGCTGCCTGGCTGGATCTGCTGTTTGCCACCCCTCAGCCGGAGTCTGCCAGCTGCTGCTTGCGCGCTTAGGGTCCGCCTGCTGTGGTCTTGCGTGGATGCCTTGTGCGCCCGGTCCCAACGCTCTCTGCCCAGCCCCAACACTCTCTCCGATCTCCACTCCTCAACCCGTGCCTGGCTGCCCGACTCTGCCCCTCCTACCCGTCTGGATGAACGTGTCTATTTTCTTGGTTGTCTGACTTCCATTCAGATCAGTTTTCTGTCAATTTTGGTTGTTAATCTGCTTCTAAATTTTGGTTGTCCCTATCTTAGCTGTGCAAGGAGGTATAGTGTGACTACCTATGCCTCCATCTTGGCCGGAAGTCCAAAGTCTTTCTTTTGTGAGTGTTTATTGTTCTAAGCTAGACCCCTCAACTCCACTGAACTCTGGGAACCAGCCCCTATGCCTCCTATGACCCTCACGCTAACAGGAACTTGGCAAGTAAGCCAAAAGTTTTCACAGTCAGGACCATGTCCGCATCTGCTCTGGAGTTCAGCATCTCACCAGTGTGTGGAGGGTCTCACTGCTTGTTTGCAAGGTTACAAGCATGGTGTCTGGGGGCGGCAGCATTCTGACTTGGAGGGATCCAGATCAGACCTCAGAGGGTGGCAAACATTTCCAGTAGAGTGGGCTCTGCAGCCTGTAGTTCTCCCCTGGGTCACTCTCTTCCACCTGGTCATGTGCCAGGAACCCCATGGCTCCAAATGCAAGAGTTCTTATGAGATAAGGGCAGGAATCAATGCCATGGCCTATTTCAGGCACCTCTTCCAATCCCCTAGGATTTGACTTTTCACATTCCTCAGTCCTTTACATTGTTTATCAAAAGTGTGAAAAGCCTGCAGAAGTACCTTCACAAAGCACTGACCTGACAATCTCCTCCTGGGCTAGGTAATTTTATATGTGTTTAACAAAGATGCTAAATCAGCTCAGTGGATTGAGTGGTGGGCTACAGGCCGAGGGGTCACCAGTATGACTCCTGGTCAGGGCACGTGCCTGGGTTGTAGGCTGAGTCCCCAGAAGGGCATGCTTGAGAGGCAACCACACACTGATATTTCCCTTTCTCCCTCCCTTCTCTCTCTAAAAATGAATAAAATCTAAATTGTTAAATTAATCAATCATCCTTCCATAGGTCCCCTAACACTTTTCCTGGTCCCACAAAGCACAAACCAACATCCATGACCCAGCATCCGTGGAGTCCTGGTGGCAAGTTACAGTGAGCACAGATGACACAAAGTAATTCTCGCTCATGTCCTTGCAGTAATCAGCATTACTAAGTGTGCTCACCCCATCACCTGTCCCTGACCCACTGGAGCAGGGCCACCCTGCCACTTCTCTAACACAGACCGGCTTGGAAAAGCCAGATAAACTCAACTTTTAACAAGTTTAAGGCTTCATTAAAAAGTAGACTCCTGCCCTGGCTGGCGTAGCTCAGTGGATTGAGCACGGGCTGCGAACCAAAGCATCGCAGGTTCAATTCCCAGTCAGGGCACATGCCTGGGTTGCAGGCCACAGCCCCCAGCAATTGCACATTGATGTTTCTCTCTCTCTCTCTTTCTCATTCCCTTCCCTCTCTGGAGATAAATAAATAAAATCTTTAAAAAAAAAATAGACTCCTAAGTAAAAGTCGCTGCAGAACAGCTAAGCAGCAAGGTGGGAGACTTAACGCCCACCACTCACCTGCCCTGGCCACCACCCACGCTGGGCATGAGATGGCAAAAGGAATGTGCTTCAAAGCAACCCGGAGACGCTTCAGCCCCAGACTGGTCCTGGGGCGGGAGGGTTAATGTAGCTTCCACTTACTCTTCCTCCAAGAGGCTTTAAAAACTAAATGCTAGGTGAAACAGATTTCTTTATTCAATGTTTTGAATATTGCAATTTCTTCATGCAACACTTACTCAACATTCTAAGAAAACAGAGATTAATGTACTTCAGGAAGTTCAACTGGGGTTACTTTGAAAAGACCATAACATGCAGTACGCTCCTCAGCACTTGGCTCTAGAGATAAGTGTTCTCCATTTTTCTTCTTCATTCTCCCTCCCTTGAAATGCTGCCATTTCATTTCACCCTCGCACCACTCTAACAAGGCATATAGGTGCTGCTAATATTGCAATATAGATGAATAAGCTGGGAACCCAAAAGTTTAACCAGTTTATTTCAAGCATGGGATTAACCGCCTGAATCTGCAGCCACACACACCAATGCTTGGTCCACTCAATGTATCCTTTTTCAGTCATCCTTTTGCTACTTTTTACAACTGAAAATATTCCAAAACATTCCCATAGCACTTGGAAACCTGAAAAGGAACTGGTTTCCCCAGGTCCTTAACCAGGGTGCTCTGGTGGTAGAGTGTGGAGTCCCACCCCCTCATCACAGGGAAGGGAGGCATCCCTCTCTCTGACAGACGAGGAAACCCAGGTGTGAGCCCGTGCATGGCTGCACTAGGATCTGATGGCCTAGCTCCCAAAATGCTGAGGATCAAATGAGTTCCTAAGCAGAAAAGATTTTGTCCAGAAACAAATGTCACTAATGTGTGAGACCCTCATTAGGGGACAATACTCCCGAGTTCCTGTGTGCTATGAGCGCGTCTTCCTTCAGCTCCAGTTCCCGCAGGCTCCTCCTCCCCGTGTCCACCCCGAGGTCTGCTCACTCTGCCCCACAGGCTCCTCCTCCCCGTGTCCACCCTGAGGTCTGCTCACTCTGCCCCCGCAGGCTCCTCCTCCCCGTGTCCACCCTGAGGTCTGCTCACTCTGCCCCGTAGGCTCCTCCTCCCCGTGTCCACCCTGAGGTCTGCTCACTCTGCCCCGCAGGCTCCTCCTCCACACGTCCACCTTCACATTTGCACGTTCTACCTCCTCTAGAGAAATACCAGGGTCGCTGCGCAACAGTGAGTCTTGAAAACATCCCACAAAACTGACCAGTACTCTTCAAAAGTGTCAAGGTCAGGAAGGACAAAGAAAGACTATAGTTGTGACAGGCTGAAGGAGACTAAGGACGTGAGAATTAAAGGCAACAAGGGATCCCACACCACAGAGACATTCCTGGGACAACTAATAAAACGTGCAGACAGTTTATGGTTTAGATGACACTGTATCAGCGTTGGCTGATTTTGATAACTGTGCTAAATATATAAATTGTGAACATTTGAGTATAGGTAAAAGATATACAGTTATTCTTTGTACTATTTTTATAAGTCTAAAACTTTAAAAAAAAATTTTTGTTTTTCTTTGGCTCAGATTCAGCCTTCCTGACACCTGCCGGTAGCCCTGGCTGCCACAGCCCCAGGCACACTCTGTTCTACCGTGACACCCAGCACAGGTACGCTGGGGCCACTTTGTGCCTACTCCCAGTGCTATTCAAAAGAAATACAATGAAGCATATGCAGCTTAAAAATTCTCAGGAGCCACATTTAAAAAGAAAATCAAACAGGTCAGATTAATAATACAGTTCAGATAACCCAATGCATCCAAAATATCATCTCAATATACAGTCAATATAAAGTTAAAGATATTTAATTTCCCTTCTTTCTGCACTACATTGTCAAAAACTGGTTGTGTTTTACACTTACACAACATCTCAGTTCCAACTAGCTACAGTTCAAGTGCTAAGCAGAGACAGCTAGGGGGGTGCTGGCTGGAAATCTTGAGATAGACTATGAGACCCTCAAGTGAAGAAGCTGTGTTTTATTTATGTTACATCCCCATCACCAAACACTGATTTGAATTTATTTAAAGATTTGACACGGGTTTCAAAACAAATGCTGAAAAAAACTGCGCTCCCCACACCCGCCCCTCCCTTGTGTAGGAACTTACAGGCACAGCAGACCCATCTTTTTCCATCTTCTGGCACGGCTCTTTTTCTAGGCCTGGAACACAGAGAGTCATTTCTGTAGTTATCCCAAGGAGTCAGTTCCTTTCCCTCCTAGTGAAAGACACTGGGAAACCACCGGCAGCCCAGAGTGACATCTATGAACACATGCACCACATTTCAAGGTTTTCGAAGGAGCACTGGCACTCTGCTGACCGCCGTGTGGTCCGTGTTAAGAGTCCGAAATATTCAGAAGAAGGACGAGTGCAGAGTTAGCCACAAAGGCACGCAGTCTTCAGGTGGAAAGAACAGCAAGGCTGCCCCCTTGTGTCCATGTACTAACAGCAGGATTATGTCAGAAAGAGGAACCTGAACACTAAATGCTGTTATTACCAAGGCTCAGTGACTCTGAACTCCAGCTCAAAAGGATACAGTCTCATTAGTGTAGCAGTAGCAAATAAGACAATAAGTTCCAAATGCAATGCCCACAAAACTAAATTCATTCTCTACCTCCCACTCTCTCACCAGAGGCAACATTTAAAAAATCCAACACTACACTTTTTCTAATTAAAGGAATATGCTCTCACTGAAGACAATTTTAAATATGAAAAAGCACATAAAATTTTGAAGACTACAATCTCCCACAAAGCCATAACGAATTACTATTTTAGCACATGCTCTGTCAACAGTGAATTATTTTTAAAACAAAAATGTGACTATCACTATTCTGCTTAAAAACCCTTCAATGGCTCTGGCTGGTGTGGCTCAGTGGATTGAGTGTGGGCCTGTGAACCAAAGGGTCACTGGTTTTGAGTCCCAGCCAGGGCACATGCCTGGGTTTCGAGCCAGGTCACCAGTCGGGGGCACATGAAAGGCAACCACACATTGATGTTTCTCTCCCTCTCTTTCTCCTTCCCTTCCCCTCTCTCTAAAAAATAAATAAATGAAATCTTAAAAAAAAAAACCTTCAGGCTCACCTATACCCATAGGATCAAGCCCAGTTCCTCAGTACCCCTTCATTTTCCTGCATACCCTGTGCTCGCAGAGAGCTACTGGGCATTTTTATCCCAACAGCAGGTCCTTCCCATCCCCGAGAGAGATTCTCGTTTTCTGGTACATATCTACTGCTGTATCTATCAAGACCTAGCTCAAAGGTGACTTTCCCCAGGAAGTGTTCTCTGATTCGCCTCGAAGTGCCAGTATGCCCGTCCACCTCCACCCCCCACCTACATGACCACAGCCTCTGCTTGCTCCCTTGATGAGGCTGATCAGTTACACACAGTGACACACTACCTACCAGAACCCCAGTTCCCTACATTTCTGCTGAAGGGATTTCCTCCAAGTGAGAAAGAATATAATTCAACAAACATCTGCAGTGCACCTGCACCCAAGGAAATTCAAAGACAAATCACTCATAGTCCTTAACTTTGAGAAGTTTATCAGAGACACTCTTCTGTAGTTCATAACAGAACAGGAATGGAAAGGAGAAATGCGTTGGTAGCAGGAAGCACAGTAGGAGCCAAGTGACATTTCTGAATTAGACCCAAGAGGATGGGCAGAATTTTTACAGGAGATGGCAAAGAAAAGTATTTCAAGTGAAAGAAGTAAGTACAGCCTACACACCCAGACAAGAGGGTATGAAGGGAAATGGCAAATGAGATCTTGGGAAAGAAGTTGGAGCAGAACGAGGCCTGGAAAGAAATCTGAACAGTGTCTGGCACGTTGATTTTATAGATAAAACACCGAGACCTGGGGGCACAGGGGAGACGGGGGGAGTAACTCTCACAAAGTCCCGATTTTCACCTGCTTCCCTGATTTGATGAGAGATCATGATTTCTTAAATTCCAAGTATAAAAGCCCCAAATTAAATTCCATTGTAGAAGATCTGTTTTTAATAATGTTTAATGTAGTCAGAACGGTGGTTCTAAATATTTCACAAGTCAAGTTTAAAGCCATAGATATGACTTGGGACCTAGAAAGTCTCAGTCCTAGAATGTTCTAATAGTCCAACAAGAAGCTTCAGTACAGGTTAGTCGACCTAGGTTTGCTCTTATTTGAGCATCAGGAAGGACTTCATAGGCCACTGGTCAATTTCAGTTGATCACATCTCTGAGCAGGAAAATTTACAATAGTCTAGCGTGACAAAAACTGCCTCTTCACACAGTAGCACTGTGGTCAAAGGATCATGGAACCAACTGCTGAGGTCAGAATCCCAGCTCTACCGTTTCCTAGCCATTTACAAGTGCCCTGGCTGAGTTATCTGGGTCTCACTTTCCTTCTCTGAAAAAGGGGGAAAAATAACTCCCAGCAAGGAGTGATGAGTCGATGATATATGTAAAGAACTCAGAACAATGCTTGCCCGTGGCAAGGCATCATACGTGCTAGTTATTATTTCAGTTAAGTTGAATAAGGAGCACAATAATCACAACATGGTTACAGCCCACTACGCACTGAGATGTGGCTGCATTACAATAAATAATTAAAAATGTCAGTAGCCCCACACATCAGTGTCTCCTGTATACCCTCCACACTTATCCATACATCTCTAGTGTTTCATAAGATACCCCTCTGCATCTCTTTTCTAGGTAAAGAAGCAAAGTACAGATCAGCATCCCAAATTCATCCGTCAGGCGATCCAATTCTCTAGTCTCTCTAAGGTGTCTCCATCTCTAGGCTCTCAGGCATTTCTATGCTTATGTACGTTAGAAAGATGAAGACATGCTTCCATACCTGCTTCTGAGGACGAAAACGCATGATTTATGGCAGACACGGGAACATTGGAACATTCAAAGTACTCCAGGTCTTCCTCTGGCTCACCTTTCACCTCGGCCCCGGCTGATTTCTGACCAGAAGAAGTGGATGCCAGTTTCTCCTCATCGGTAGCGTGGCCATCCCTACTAGAAATGTCTGAAATCTGGGAGATCACTGCTCCTTCATCCTGGGAAATGCAACAGAGAAGAGGCCACCATTTAGAGGGACGAACCAGGGGTAAGGGGACAGACGCCTCAGAGCAGACACTATTCCACACGGATACTTGATAAGAGTTAACCACAGACGTGAGTACAAATCAAGGACGAAGCTGGAGTTTCTCATTCACCAAATGCTGGATTTTCTAGAATCTAGTTTTTGTGATTCAAATCTGAAGCTTGACAAATTACTTTTTCTAGTCTAAATTTATAACCAAGAAGTTTAAGTGGCCCAAGGCAGTGTTTTTCAAATATACCTCCTAATTTTAAAAATATCTACGTACCCCATTGTATTTTCAGGTGACATCTAAAAACTTTTCAGCATAAGTTTAATAATTGCAAAGGATGTAATATCTGATATCATTTAAATAATGACCTTGCTTAATTCAATGTAGTTTTTCTAGTGATTTGATACAATATATTTAAAATCAGACATGAACAACCTCTTTAACAGTCAGAAATTTACACCATCCCTTTTCCTCTCTGAGTTGGTATTTCCAGTCTACATCCATCAACTCAGGGGCTCCTATTTTGTTGAAAGCGATGGTTGGAAAACCACCTGACTTTATAAAAAACACTATCCAGTCACTGGAGCCAAACATATCCTTAAAACCTACACCAGTATTTCAAATCTCCCCTTTGTTTGGTGCCCCAGAGATTTCACAACCAGTGGAATCCTTAGAAAGGATTAAGAATAGGTGAGAGGGAACTTTGGGGGAAAAAAAAAGAGGGAAGAATGGTCATTGTTGAAAAGGTTCCCTTGTCCTGAGGGGCCTTTTCAGATCAGTTTAGGAAGTTGGTTTTCTTTTCTTTAAGATTTTATTTATTTTTTAGAGAGAGGAGAAGGGAGAAGGAGGGGGAGTGATACATTGATCGGCTGCTTCTCTCAGGCCCCCAAATGTGGACCTGGCCCGCATGTGCCCTGCCTGAGAATCGAACTAGCAACCTTTCAGTTGGCAGGCCAGCGCTCAAAATCCACTGAACCACACCAGCCAGGGCAAAAATGGGTTTTCTTAAAGCCGAGACTCCAGTATCTAGTGGAAAGTCTTCATTAACCACCACCCATGACCCTGGGGTGGGAATGCAATTGCCAGTTTGGAGACCACTGGTTTAAGAGGCATTCTGGTGATTGACAGACTTACCTGCGAACATCCATCCAAAGTAAGAGACTGTGTTTCGTATTTCTTCACCTTACAGCCACTCCTGGAAGGAAAACAAAACCAAGGCTGGTTTGGAATCTCACTGACCACTTCCAAACTATGAGATGGAGCAGAGACAGCAGTGTGAGCAGCTAGAAGCCAAGGCACACAGCGCCACACAAGTCAAACATCTACAACATTAGAGGTGGGGATGCCTTTTATGTCTTTGCATCCTCTCTCAAGAGACAGGGCAAGCAAAGAACTACGGTTCATTTTCTGAAAACACTTCCTCACGAGCCTCTGTGGGATGTTAAACACCAGTTCTGTGACCACCAGTTTTTAGTTACGCACCGTCAGAAGCCTTTCTGGGAGCAGCCTCAGCAGCTAGAGACACTCCGTTCATCTGATCCTCACCCACTCAGTCTTTGACGCTCATTAGAAACATTACCACGCTCGACCAGATTCTTTAAAAATCCTTTATTGCACTAAAAGTCATGAAAGTCGGGAAAGACAGCTCCAGACCTGTGTGCTAACAGAGTTGAACTGTGGTCAACAGAAAGTATAAGAAGAAAAATATCTGTGTGAACTGCTACCATTCCTATTAGGTAGTAAGATAGAAAGGAATGTCACAGCTGGAACTAGAGAAAACTCAAACCACGTGTTATTTTTAAACTAGCACATAATTTGTGATCCAAAGACTAGTTCAAATTTTGTTTAAATGAACTTAAAATTTTCAGTAATGTTACTCTGACAAAATAATTATTAATAATAATAGTAAATAATAACTTTTTATTCTTGTGTGGGACAAAAAAAGGCAAGCATATATGTTACCAAAATGTGCACAATCACTGTTTAGTGATTTTTCTTTCCTAAAGCTTGAGTGCCATCCCACCACCAAACTCAAGTTGATCCACAAAGACCCCAATCATAGTATGACATCTCCCTTTTACCCCCTACTCCAACCCAGCAAAATCCTATCAGAGAAGCCAGTTGTCTCCAGCATTAACTAGCAGAGCAGTCCCTGAAACCACTGCTGGAAGGGAGCCAAGCCAGCACTGGGCATTGAACGAAGCGCCACACAAGGCGTGCCAAGGCAGGGAGCGCAAGCTCTCGCACCCAAGGTGGGAAGGCCCACCTCCACTCCTTTAGGTACAGACGATTGCAAGGCTAAGCTGACTCATGAAGTGGCAAATGAAATGCAAAAAAAAACCCAAAGGTCCAACTCAGAAATGGAAGCCAACATGCTATGGAGGGATGGTCTGGGGAGGGTGAGAGAGGGACCACAACAGTCCCGGGGACAAACAGAAACAACAGCAGGAGTACTTACAACAGAAAACAGAGAAATTTCACTTGTTCAGTAGTCCTGATGCACCAACAAAATCAGAGACAGGGAAGAGACAGACAGATGGAGAAAAAAAATCATGTAAAGCCTGGAATATTTATCTCTAGTCTGGTAGATGTAAAGGCTGCGAAGTTCTTTCTATGAGGCGAGATACAAATTAAAAATGTCATATTCATGAATGTATCGCTGGTGAGTGAATGATTCTCAGGAACCTCAACTCTAAGAGGAAGGGCAATAGAAACACTCAGAAATGCCATATATTCACACTTACAGTGAAAAAGTAAACGACATTTCACCGCTGAACACATTGACTCTTAAACATTTATAGTGGTCTGGACTATGGCGATGTGTAAATAAAAATACAGTTGGAAATGTCTGCTTCTGTCGGCTGTGGGTGTGTGTCCCTGAAACACCTGAAATGATTCACATCACTTATCTTATCTGGCCCACAAAAACCCCAATCACAGTATGATGTCTCCATTTTACAAAAGAAGAATCTGAGACACCAATTACATGTCTTTTAAAAAGTCACACAAGTAGCTGGCTAACAGAATGTCTAACTCCCCACTAGATTCTACCATCATACTTATATTTTCAATCTTTTGTACCAATGAAGGGATTTGCTAAACAAAATCTCAGAGTTACACAGAGGTCAATCACCCCTTTGCAGACAAGAGTTTTGACTGCATTGAGTTTTTAAAAAATCTGTAAGGATCAAGAAGTCCATTCACCAAAAACAGAAGAGGAGGAACACCCTACCAGGTGAGGGCGGCAGGATTCAAGAGAGGTTGCTTCTTGCTAGATTTAATCTTATCTTAATGTACTGGCCACTGGCCTTCCACACGTAACTGAGAGGAAGGCTCCCAAGTGACTTATCAACCTCGCTAGGCAGAAGCGCCCTATATACAGGCCACTCCATAGCAGGAAGCACCAAGCAATGCCCTGGACAACACACTGCCTCAGACCACGGCCACTAGGCTTTGCCACCGAAGAGCACTTTGAGGACACCTGATCAATGATACTTTTCAGCAACCATTTAACTGCTCGTACATAATCAAAGAACAGATCAACAACCGCCAATGCCACTTTATTCCCCTAGACATTTTGAAGTTGCTGCAGGACTGAGGCCTACATTGCCCAGGCGTCTTGGTCCTGATAGGTACTTTCTACTCTTCATACCTTTCCCTTCAGTATAATTCACCAAGCTGCCCAGCATTTTTCTTGAAGTCACAGTAATGCTAAAAACTATTTCCATACTGATCTACAGTGACAACTAAAACTGTGGTATTTCTTTTCATCTCCCTTCTCATATTTCACCCTCTATGCCACCGTTCTTTCTTTATATTTAATTTTTAGCAAACTGTCACAGGATCTCAAAGGGGTATACTGCCATCACTCAAGTGTTGGGATAAGGTAACCTTGCAACAAATTTAAGCTGAAACTTCACAGGGACTATGGCCTGAGGTCATCACTCTGAGAACTCCAAGAACCTTGTAAGAGTGGCTCCAGATTTCCTGGGGCCAGGGGTGGGGTGGGTGGAGGTGTCACAACACACAACAAAGGACTAATTTAGTCAGATTTATGTCATCGTTTAAAATATTCTTTATCCTCATTGGAAATTCACCTCCTTGCTGATGGAACCAGAAGCTAAAGCATAAAGACATAAGAATTCTCACCAACTTTCAGTGGTCTTCTGTTTTAAGTGAAAAACTTCTATGAGTCCCTCTAGACCATTTTCTACAAGTACTTGCTACTAGGCAGGTAATCTATAGGCCTGGAATTTTTGTTTTGTCCGTAGAGAATCTGAAGATGGTGGCTAACATAACACGTGAATTCTATAATAAAGTGATTCCTGACAGCCCAGATAGGATTTCTAAAAACCATCAAATCTCTACCTGCCTATTTTGTGCCATTTCTTAAAAAACAGGAAAAAAGTACCCAAGGTAGATAGTGAGGGGCACAGGGTGGGGAAAGTGCTTGGCCGAACAGGCTGAGGACTCAGAAACCAGGCAGACACCTAGAAAGGGAACCTCTGGTATTTCTGACTCCACTAAGAGTTTGCTCCAAAATAGGGAAGAATGCAATATAAGGTTGTAAGCTTTGTGTCTGCCCAGCTGCACCTCAAAGACAACTTCAATTCACCAAAACCCAAAGCAGAGGGCTGCCAAATACTCAGCGTGTACACAGAGCACAACACCCACATATGTCGTCACTCACGTTATTAAACGCGACTTTGCCTTCTTGGGTGATTCTAAGATTTCATTAACATGATTACCAGCAGGAGAACAAAAGTCACTGTTTGTTAAAGCTGTAGTTGGTTTAAAGGGATCCATGGATTCATCAAAGTGGTAGGAGCCCTTAGAGGAGAGGGGAGGGGAACTCTGCAGTGTGAACTGGCCCCCAAAGGGACTGGCGCTGGGGCGATCACACTGACTGGGATCAAGCTTAGAAGATGCTTGGGAGAGAGGAGTGTCGTCTGCAGCTGGGTCCGGAGGCGGTTCTGCACTTCTGGTGCCCACCGGCTTACTGACGCCCTCTTTCTGTACCTTGGGAGTCAGTTTGTTACTCAGTTTCCTGCCAACTTTTCGTGGAAGACCTTTCCTGGACTCTACATTTTCCACATCTTCTGTGAAATCAAACTCAAGCTTCAGGGGGGAGCTCCTCGACTCCTCCAGCAGCTCAACCCCTGAGTCATTGGTGTCACTACTGGGCGTGCTGCTTGATGTTTCCTGGGTGTCGAGGGCAGGTTTCAGGGTCCTGGCATCCCCTAGCAAAGGATTTGTGTTCCCATCCATTTCATCAGCGTCAGACGCCAGAGGGAGAGGCATGCCCTCCACAGAAGTTTCTGTTTCTGAGGACTCGCCAGGTGTTTTCCTCCTCAAAGAGACGGGCTTGGGCTTTCTCAGCTTGCTTCTGCTGCGCACTGGCTCCAGACAGGAGTTCCCACTCTGTAGGTCAGCTTCTGGGGAAGCCTCCAGTGCAACCCCCATGGTGCTTTCCGTCATCGCCTCGTCCTGGCTGGCTGCTGACAGGCTGAAGGGCAGGGCCTGGCCTGAGACGGCAGTCATACGGCCATATGCTGCTTCTGTTCCTAGCACCACCGAGATGTCCATGGAATTCTTGATTTCTACAGAAAATGGCCTCACTACTGAAACTTTGCTCATATCATGTTCAGGTTCTTCTTTGAAAGTCTTAACTGAGTAAGAATCAATAGCTTTCTGTGACACCTCATTTTCTGAGGGTCTAGAACACGTCTCAGATGAACGTTTTTCAACCACTTCTGCTATCAGCTGTTCATCAATTTCTTGTGAGTCTAAAACAAAACACAAAAGCCATCTATTAAAGAATTATCTTTTTGGCATTGGTAAATATGCTCTACTTTCTGACCCCAAATAGACAAAGAGTAGGCTCTTCCCTCTGCTTTTCTTAAGCATCTTTAAGAGTAGGCAAGTATGGCAGTACAGCCTCAAAAGAAGAGCCAGTACTACATCCGAAAATGAATTTCCCCATTCCAAACTGTGTATGTGTATTATCCAACTTATACAAATAATAATTATACCAAACAGAACTACTTAGGAAGAGGCTAAATAGACCACAGCTGTACTGCAAAGCATACCGATAAGATGTGAAACTTCCGGACGTTGACATGACTGGCTGGAAGGAAGTTTAGACACTGACCGCCTAGGTGCAGGGACCCACCCTGGCACTGGCACAGCTCCCAGGCACTGCCTGGCAGTTTCAGGGTCTGAATTGCACACAGCAAGCAGATTTTAATTTTGGGGTATTAAAAACAAGTACTCCCTGTTTCCCAGAACTGAATTTTAATAATCAATCTGTTTCAAAAGTAGATGGAGACCCCACCATGGGCAGCTCGGAATAACTTCTCCATAGACTTAAAAACTGAAAGAACCAAATTAAAGAAAAATAATTTCAAAAAGCAGATACAGAAATGGCTTAAAAAAACAAATAGCCCTTATGTTACTAAGGCAGAAATCACAAAACAATAAGGTTACTTTTTCTTTAGAAGCATTCTCTAAGTTGGGCTGGGAATTCTCTCAAATCACTTGTAAAAAAGTGAAGATCCTTTTTAATTGGGTTTTATTAGAAAAGCTTCCATTAGGAAGGTATAATGAAGACATTTCTTTAAAGCACAAACGAAGACAGTGCTTTCCTTAGATATCTGAAATAACAATAGCATAGCAGCAAAAAACGAATAAACTGGTTATTATTATTATTATAAAGGAAATTCAGAGATGACCCACTAACCCTACTTACTAATCCTAATCCAGGATCAAAAACCTGAGCGTCACTGGAATAGTTTTGGAAAATCCTCACACATCTTTTTACATGACTCCTAATGACTGACATTGGTCAGTGGCTTGCACCTATAGCTCTAAGGAATAAAAGGACTTTATCCACTGTATCAGAAAGCATGCCACCTACCATGGAGGCATGGGGAAGGAAAACAAACACCCCTCATCTGAATTCAGTCCCCCACCCTGAGCAGATAGGAAAGGAGCTCCACCAAGAAGATACCCAACCCAGGTACTTCTTGGCTAGCTCAGTCTGGGTGCCAGGTAAGTACACTCGCCAGCCCTACACCTCATCACTGCAGACCCCACCTCGGTCTCTGTCTCCGGTCACCAGCGGAAAGGACTGGTGGGGTGGGAGGGAGTAGTGGGCGGAGACTGCCCACTGACTTAAACCTGTTCTGGGAGTTGTGAGAACATAGAACAAGAAAATAAATTCATCACACAACTCAAGAAGCTATGTTTGAGTCAGATTTTTTTCACTTACACACTGAATCAGCAAGTGTTCTAGTCCCAGCTAGCTACCTGCTGCCCTAAAGCAGAACTAAACTCCAAGTACCGCACCACAGGCAACTTTTGGCAGGAAGTAAAACCCATTCTCAGTAGGCTCCAGGTCCCAAGCCTCCATCAGAGTTCCAGCCACAGTTGTCAGTCCCTGTTTTTAATCTGAAAACCCTGTTGTGTAACTAACCTACTTCTGTTCATCCTTCCATTTTTACAAACATCCTGTATCCCTTCGAAACCTCCCTCCAGGCACTGACGAGCTCTCCCTGGAACGGGTCCGAGGAGTCTGACAAGCACAGCAGCGCCCGGCGGCTGGGCGAGCACGGAGATTAGATCAGTGAAGGCATCCGAAGCAAACACAGAGGGAATCCAAAAATATACCCACATTCCCACTCCTCACACTCGCTGCTGTGAACAAACCCTCCTTCCCATTGTCAGCCGCCCACAGCCTGAAAGGTTGGGGGCTCGCCCATGGATGCGCTTAGACAGCAGATGGCTTTTACGCTTGTTCAGGGTACGAAGTCACCTCCTGCAACAGAAAGGTTCTCCTCCTCCCTTGTGAGGAGAGGCACAAGATGCCAAAAATGTAAAGACTGAGACAACAACTTGACATTGCGGTTTGTGCTCCAGTATAGAGAGAATATACTGGGTTAAAATGCAAGTTCATAAAAAACCTTGAAAGCCCTAGAAGAGGGGAAATGCCATTATCACAAAACATATCTGAAATTCGGGAATGTATTCAACTAATGTCTGCAAGGACCCACTGACTAGCTGCTTCCACATGTGGCATCTCGTTTCAGAAGAGAGAAACTGGCAACCACTTGGAAAGCAATGTATATGGCTTCAGAACTGGCATTATTCTCGAGTATGCCTGACTTTTCCCACTCAGATTTTAACTTTTTGGTGAAACGCTGCCTGTGAGCTCCTTTTAGATCTATCTTTTCTGTCCTTTAGCTACGATGGTCCCTTTTAGGGGGTTCTAAATACCTTGGGGGTAAAGTGAGAAAGTTGCCAAAATTTGAACAGGCTTCCTGTCTGGCACAGGCATACGGCCTTTTGTTCTAACCTCAAAATCCACAAATAGTATCTAGCATCCAAGTCTAAGACACAAGGTCTGACTCAAAGGCAGAACCCTTAAAACAAATTCTCAGAACCAATACATGAAACTGAATGTCTTTTACAGCAATTCAGGAAGGGTTCGTAGATAAATTTTCAGAGCCCACGAAGACTTGAAACTCAATGAAAAACCACGCAAGAGCACTCCATCGTGCAGCAAATCCACAGCAGCCCAGGCAGGAGCCGCTGCTCCGGGAGGACTGACTGCCGTCAGGGTCCTCAAAGGGGCTCTTCTCATTACTTTACAGTTATAACTTCAATACCACCCCCAACCACTATACTGTGGCTTAAAAACCCTTAAACTACTGAGAGAAAAACATCTCAACATCCAAGAATAAAGCTTGGCACCTCTGAGAAAGGAATGTGCCACAAGTGTTCTATGCAATTTTAAGTGGGGACTAAATCCTTGAGAGGGAACACTCACTAAAACACAAATTCAAGTAAGTCTGTTGAACAAAATTCGGTCACATTACTTCATGCATGTTGACACTGAGACCGGACTGAGGGTGAACTAAAGGGACACTTAGCATCAAGTGGAAGCTGGAGGGGAATAAGGTCGCATCAGTTCACTGGGTGTGGGAGGAAGGGCCTCTGGCAGACTACCTGGGCAGAGAATCAAACCCCTAGGGACAAACTTTAGAAAATACGGTAACTTCCTTCTCTGAAGGGTGGTTCAGGTTTGTGGTGAAGTCACAAGGTCAGGAGACAGCCAAAATTTGGCCTAAGTCTGCAGACCATTTTCCACTTTTCACTTACACAAAGCTCTTCTCTAGTAACACTACTGGACATTTAAAATACACTGACTTGAAGGGGGACCAAATTGCTAGCCTTCCCAGTGACCGCGGCCTTGGGCAGGCCCCATCCAGAGGTCAGGTAGTGTGGGGCCCAACCTGACAGGCAGACTCATACACCAAATGTGCAGGAAATGCCAGAGCATGGTCACTAGACACCAGATGAGCCGCCTCCCAAAACATCTGGTGTAAGGTGAAAAAACAACGTGGAGGAAGAAAAGGGAGGAAGTTGAGGACTGACTACTGTTGTCAGGCATGATGACTGGGCATTTCACAACAAACCTCATAAAATCAAAAGGACAGTTAAAGAGAACACACAGAGAGATTTTTGTGTCTTCAGGCCTTTACAAATTGGAGAGAGTGAGCAAGCGACCATATCACCTCCTCCCCATTTCCCATGTAAAACAATCCTGTCCCTGGTGCCTTTCATTGAACTAAAATTAATAAATCCTATATGATAAAGGGTATACAGCAAGCATTTTTTTTAAATTACCAAAACATATTTGAAAAATATGCTCACTTTCAATTCATACACAATCAATAAACAGAATACAGTTTTTAACTCATCAGATCTGTACAAACTGAAAGACCGAGGACAGTAACAGCTGCTAGGCAAGGGGGCCAGCAGGCACGCTCACACGTTCCATGAGAATGTGGATCGTGGGAATCTTTCAGGAAGTATTTAGCAATACCTACCAAAATCTAAATGAATTGATTCTTTAACCCATCAATTCCACTGCTAGGAGTTTATTTTAATTATGCCAAAGAGGGCCAAACACACACCTGTGCAAAAATGAGGATGTTCGTTCACAAGTGTGGGTTCCTAACCCTTTCTTGTGCTATTATAAAGCATCGTAGAGGACTGACAAAAAATTTAAGGTACAACATACACTGGAATACTGTATGGGTGTTAACAATGAAGTAGACCTATGTGAGCTAATATAGGAGGATCTCAAAGACACATTATAGGGAAAAAGCAAAGAACAGCATGCAGGGTGTGCGTCCTTATTTGATGTAAACACATAAAGACGTAAAAGTATATTCAGAAGCCCAGAATCCTTCTTAGTAAAGACAAAAATCTCTCCTCACGCAAAACCTAATCCCATTCCACCCATTTCTCTTGTCTCCATTCCACCATAGGGTTTTCATTTCCAGCCCCAACGTGCTCCACCTCTGCTTCTCCCCAGACTGTAGGCTAGGCAAAGTCTTCTCAGATATGACACCAATAGCTAAGCTAATATGACCTTTATCAAAATCAAAACATTTTTACACTTCAAATGATACCTTAAAAAAAAAAAAACAAGCCACAGAACAGAAAACATTGGCAATCATATGTAATAAAGGACTTGTATCTAGAATACATAAAGTAGCTCAACACAAAAAGATAAATAACCCAATTAAAAAGTAAGCAAAGAATCTGAATAAACATTTTGCTAACACAGCTGTATGAACAGCCAACAAGTCCATGAAAGGATGCTCAACACTATTAGCCATTAGGGAAATTCCAAACCAAAACCGAATCAAATCAAAACCACAAGATACCACTCCACACCTACTGAGATGGCCAATCAGATACCTAGATAACAACACGGATCATCAAAGACGTGGAGAAACTAAAACCCTTATATGCTGCTGGTAGGAATATAAATGGTGTAACAACTTTGTAAAAGTTTGACAATTCCTCAAAGTGTCAGAAATAGTTACCATATAACTCCGCAATTCCACTACTACTTATATACCCGAGAAATAAAAACATACATCTACACAAAAACTTGAACACAAACATTCACAGCAGTATTATTCATAATAGCCCAAAAGTAGGAATAACCCAGAAGCTCTTATCTGATGAATGGGTAAACAAAATGTGATATATCCACATAGTGGAGTATGAATTGTTGACAAAAAGGAATGAAGTAATAATACATACCACAACAACATAAGCATTGAAAACATTGTGGTAAGTGAACAGAGCCAGTCAAAAAAGACTACATGTTTATATGACATGTCCAGAACAAGCAAATCTATTGAGACACAAAGTAGATTATCAGTAGCCGAGTACTGGAGGGTAGAATGGGGGTAGAGGGAGGTGACTGATAATGGGTAAGAGTTTCTTTGAGGGGTGATAAAATTAGATTCTAAACATTAGATTGAGGCCAGAGTTGCACAATTCTGTTCATATACTAAAAACCATTCAGCCCTGGCTGGTGTGGCTCAGTGGTTGAGCACTGGCCTGCGAACCAAAGGGTCATGGGTTTGATTCTCAGTCAGGGCACAGGCCTAAGTTGCGGGCCAGGTCCCCAGTGTGTGACACATGAGAAGCAACCACACATTGATGTTTCTCTTCCTCTCTTTCCTCCCCCTGTCTAAAAATAAATAAGTAAATAAAATCTTTTTAAAAAAGAACCAAGGCAATGGAAATAAAGTAAATGTAAAAAACAAATAAATAGAAAGCATTGAACTGTACTTCCTTTAAGTGGGTGAACTGGATGACATGTGAATTATATCTCAATAAAACAGTTTCAAAAAAAAAAACAACACAGAAGCCCAGAGGGTAACAGAACAGGAGCAGTGCCCTGAAATACCTGATAAAATGTGCTACCACACCTCACACTTACATTTCAGAAAATGCTTTAAATAGTCTCTTATGTGTGTCACTTCCAGAGACACACACTTGAGAGAGGTGGCAGGTCTCACCATCACATCAGTTTGGGATTTTAAATTTCTCATGAGGAAGCCTACAATGTGCTAGATTAATTCTATTTACAAAAAGAAGGAGGTGGAAAAAATGACATCACTCCCCTCTCCTGTAACAGATATAGCCAACTATACGAATCATCTTAGAGACATGACCATTGTCAAGCTCAAAAGGCTTTCATGTTTTTTCGTATTTTATTGATTATGCTGTTAAAGTTGTCCCAATTTTCTCCCTTTGCTCCCTTCTGCCCCGTACCCCTATTCTCTCCGGCAATTCCCTACCTTAGTTCATGTCCATGGGTCATGCCTGTAAGTTCTTTGGCTTCTCTATTTCCTATACTTTTCTTAACACCCCACTGTCTATTTTGTACCTACCATTTATGCTTTTTAATCCCTGCACCTTTTCCCCCATCCTTCCCCCTCCGCCTCCCCACTGATAACATCTAAATTACCCCTTACCTATTATTTTATTCCTGTTCTAGTTGTTTGCTTAGTTTGTTTTTGGTTTTGCATTTTTAGGTTCAGTTGTTGATAGTTGTGAATTTGTTGCCATTTTAATGTTCATAGTTTTGATCTTTTTCTTCCTTATGTTCCAAATCGACAATGTTCCTCATTATCGATTTGATTCTCGGCTCTATCACTGATGGTAACCTGTAGATTTTTCTTTATTTCACTTAGTGTAACCTTCATTTCTTCCTGGTTCTTTTGTATTTTGTTGTCGTACTCAATGAGTTCTTTGACCAACCTGATGACCAGTGTTTTAAACTCTGCATCTGATAGGTTGGTTATCTCCACTTTGTTTAGTTCTTTTTCTGGGGTTTTGTTCTGTTCTTTCATTCGGGCCATATTTCTTCATCTCCTCAATTAGGCAGCCTCTCTGTGTTTGCTCTGTGTATCTGGTAGAACTGCTGACTCCCTGTCTTTGTAGTGTGGTCTATTGTAGAAACGGTACTTGTAAATTGTGTGGGGCAGAGCCTTAGGTAATCACCAGGCTGGGGCAACCTGCCTCACTGCTTTGTGGCTCTGCATGTGGGGAGGGCTCAGAGAGGGGACAATGCCACTGCCTGGCTTCTGTAGGTTTGCCCAGCACTCACCCTGTGTGACTGGCACCCTTCCAGTTGTTGCCCTGGTGCAGAATCCCAGAGGGATGTGCATATGTTTTAAGACCACACAGGCCCGTTAAACGTGGTCTCCTGAAAATCTGGCAGTTTCTTCTGCCACCCCAACCCCCACTGGTTTTTATAGCCAGAAGTTATGGGGATTTATCTTCTGGGTGCTGGAACCCTGGGGTGTGTGGTCTGGCCTGGGGTTGGGCTCGCTCACTCCCAAGGTGTCCTCCCCAATTTTCACCTATCGCATGTGAATACAGGACTGCCCATTCTGCAGCCATCACGTCTCCATGCCCCTCTGCCCACCCCCACATCCCCATCCCTCCTACCCGTCTAGATGAGTGTGGTTCCTTTAAACCCTTGTTTGTCAGAACCCCGCACAACTTTCCGACGGCTCCAGGAGCTGTTTGTTTTGAGCTCTAGTTGTAACTCTTTCAGTGACCGCCCGAGGGGGCAGAGCACGTTCACCTGCACCGCTGTCCGGACCAGAAGTCGGGCTTTTGCGTTTTTGTTGTTGTTTGGGGAAGCAGGGTTTTTTAATTCTGATTTTTAACATCTTTCTTTTTCCAAGAACTCTCTCACATATTCCCTTGCTAAACTGCTGTGAAAATTAGCTATCTGCTGCTAATGCACCTGGGGAAACCAAGAAGTCTGGGAAATAGAAGGCGCTAGCTCCCTCCAGAGTCTGAGCTCTGCAGGGGCCTCAAGCTCTGCCTCCTTCTTGCCCCAGAGCAAAAACCAAGCGCCCAAAATAGTGTTGAAGCTCAGCCCGTGCCCACTGCCCAGGGAATGCTTGATACATAAATGATGACCTTCTCACGTGATTATCTTTTTTATACAGAAAAAAAGTATGTATAAGTTATGATAAAGCCATTCAGCTGTACACAACAGTTGTAAAGGATGAGTTTTTGTCTTCCTCTGACCCCTGCCCTCTGAAGATCCCTTCTTCTTGAAACAGATGCTTGATCTTAAACAGATGCTTGGTCTTGCCCTCCCACCCCCCGATCTCCCAGGTTGGATTCAAGGGCTTCAGGAGAGAAACAGCTGTGCTTCTGACACTGTGTCATCCTTTCTGCTAGTGGTCTGCCCTGAGGAGACTGTTAATAGGGCACACATTAGCAGGTAGGCAGGTTTGAGGGTTTTTCCCGTTTCATGCCTCTGAGTTCCCAGTCCTACTGACTCCCCCAAAGTGGAAATATATTGTATACATGTATGTTCCTAGACACTTAGTCAAGGGCATCAGCCCTAAAATGGAGCTGAAGTGGCCCTGGCCAAGTAGCCCAGATGGCTAGAGCATCATCCTCATGCGCTAAGGTAGCAGGCTCGTTACCAGGTTAGAGCACACATAAGAACCAACCAGGAAATGCATAAATAAGTGGAACAACAAACTGATCTCTATCTCTCTCCCCTTTCCTCTCTCTCTCTCTCTCTCTAAAATCAATCAATTTAAAAATGGAGTGGAAGTGAACACTAAGTACTTATTGTCCAGTGACAGGACCATAGGACCAGAAGGCTTTTTCCAGGAAGACTGGGTAGAACCTAAGGGTGTGGGCTGCAGGGCTCCCATTCACCTGACAACCATGGGCTTCAGGTCCGGATTCCAAGTGGGTGAGTCAAGGCAGGAAAAGGCAGAGCATCCTCTTAGGTAAGCCAGAATTTTAAGATGTTAATACTTAAAGCATAAAATCAACACCAACACACATACACACCCCTGACCCAACCCAGATCATAAATTAACTGTCCAGCCCTGACTGGTGTGGCTGAGTGAGTACATTGGGCGTCCTCCCGCAAACTGAAAGATCACCAGTTCAATTCCCAGTCAGGGCACATGCCTGGGTTGCAGGCCAGGTCCCTGGTGTGGGACATGCAGGAGGTAACCAATTGATGTTTCTCTCTGTCCCTTTCTCCCTCTTTTCCTCTCTCTCTAAAAATAAATAAATAAAATAGTTTTTAAAAGAAAATAAAATAGCTATCCAAACCTCCTCCTCCTCACCCTCTTAACAAAATTAAACAAAAACATTACCCAGGAACTAAGGTTTGAAGGTAGCAGGTATGGGAGGGTGGCTACTTTTTGTGAGAGACAGTGCACCAGGTGCCATGGTGTTCTCCTAAGGTAAGAGATACCCTTCTAACTCCAGGGAGAGGCTCACTCTAAAATATAAGGCTCCACAGGTAAAGAATCGTCTGGAAAGCCATTTGATAAACTGAAAAGTCTGGCACTAAGGATTAAGAAGTACTTCAAATTTCCAAACCAGCACCATATACTGTTTTATTTAAAAAGAGAGCCAAAATCTGCCCTCTGAAGGACAAGGTTATAAGGTAAGAAAGCAGGCCCCACTCTTGAAGTATCTGTCTATCAGGAAGCCAAAGCCTTCTCCAGAGAAGGATCTGTTTGAGGTTACATTGCAAACAGAGTAGAAACCCTCCACCACAGACAGAAATCACAGAGTGCCCTCCCCACAGGACTTCTACGCCCCCAAGCGACTGCAGCAGGAAGAGCAAGGGGAGAAAGCACGTGCTGCAGGATGGGCCGCCTTTGCAGAGATCTGAAATTGCATAACTTCACTCCGTGGCTGCCAAACAACCATAACGTGCATCTCTTCAGAAATAATTACCGGAGAATTCAAAATACCAACTGCCTCTCTCACTAAGTAGCAACCGCCCACACAGAGCTGGGAAGCTGATGCAGGATAAAGAGTCAGCAAGACAAGAGCCTCCAGAAAGCAGCAGCGGCCAGTACAGGGGGCACAGGAGACATCTAGCACAATAGGATACAGATGCTGGCTAAAGGCTACATCATGTCCCTGCCTCTTCTGCTCCTGCACTCCAAGAAAAGGGGCAGCAGAAAGGAATGGGGGAAGCAGTGCGGAGGCCCCAAAGGAACCAAGTAATGAAAAAAACTTTGCAGTCTTTGAAATTACACCCTTTAGTATTTTTTTAAGTACGAAAGGGCCCTGAGGTAGCCAGCCTCCAAGATATCCCCCAGTTAAGTCCCACCTCCTGGCATTCATACCTTTGGACTGACCCGGTAACCAAAAGGATATTGTGGAAATAACAGTGTGACCTCTGAGACTAAGTCAAAAAAGACATTGCAATTTCCATCTTGCTCTTGGACTACCCACTCTGTGGGCAGTTAGCTGCCAGACTGGAAGCATACTGTAGCAATCCCCCTGAGAGAGAGGCGCACCCACATAGGGAGGCAGTGAGGCCTCGCAGCAACAGCCAGCCCTAGCCTGCCAGGTGCAGCGAGCCACCTGAGGAGAGGCTCCTCTAGCCCCAGTCAAGCCTTCAGATGAGGACAGTCTGGCCAGTATCGTGGCTGTGTTCTTACAAGTAACCCTAGGCCAGGCCACCCAGCTAAGCTGCTTCTAAATTCCAGACCTATGAAAGCTATGTGAAATAATAACTGGTTATTGTTTTAAGGTACTAATAAGTTTTGGAGTAATGTGTTATACAGCAACAGAGAATTAATTCAGGCCTCTTAGAAATACCTCTTCCTACCCCAATATACATGCAGAGTCCAGAGTCCCAGGAGGAGTCTAAGCATTTTCTGCACTTGTCTCTCCTTACCCGCATATGACTCACAGGAGGACAGGGAAGCAAAACCTACTACTCAGTGTGCCCATTTCCTCTTTGCTTCTCACTGATGAGCTGGAGCTAAGCATTAAGGTGGCAAAATGTTTTCAATCACAGCACTGCCTACCCAGTGATGTGTTTTTTTTTGCTTCTGACTCTATCTAAATTGTACTGTAAACTTCCAAAGGTCTCATCATGTCAAAATTCCTAAAATACATTTTATACTTCATTTATTATATATACCAAGTTAACACATGTGAATTTTTTTTAACTATCATTTAAAAAGGATAATTCAGAGAATGCTTTCCCCCATCACACTGTCCTGGCAACACTTTAAGTATCTTGCCCTGGCTTGTATGGCTCAGTGGATTGAGTGGATTGAGTGCTGGCCTGCAAACAAAAGGGTCACTGGTTTGATACCCAGGTAGGGGACATGCCTGGGTTGTGGACCAGATCCCCAGTAGCGGATGCATGCGAGGCAACCACACATTGATGTTTCTCTCCCTCTCTTTCTCCCTTCCTTCCCCTCTCTCTAAAAAGAAATAAAACCTTTTTTTAAAAAGGATCTTTATTTCCTGTTATAAGTCTTCTGTTCAGTCAGTGAAGAAAGAGATTCACACTTCCCCAGGGAGAGAAGCTATATAATAAGAGTGCTGGATCCATGATCTTAAAAGCTGAATTTAAGACCCCACTCTACTACCAACACTAAAGGCGCTGACCTCTCGCTATCTGTGGAATCGAAATCACATGTGTCCTGTCTTAGAGCACCATGGTTATAAAAATAAAATTAGATGCTATAAAAAAACTACTTATTTCCAATACAGCCAATAAATACAGCTGAAACAGAAGGTTAGTGGTCTTCCAGGTAGAAATTCTTATAGTGGGAAAGCTGGAGATCAATAATTTGTTGTTACATTTTCAGCAATGACACAGGAAAGAGGGTACCTGGAGCATATTTGTATCTGCCAAAGAGAACTGTCAACTTACATTTTTTATTTGTGAATTAATGAAATACTCCATTTGGTTACTATTCCCTGGAATTTGGCCATCATCAGACTAATCCCTGGAGATCCAATCATGTTTGTGTGAACTCAAAATTAGGTTCAGATACATGCAATCCCTTTCTAGGTCCAACTTTAACAATTATTGGACAATTCAGCAACCCTCAGTTATCAAATCCCCACTGTTCTGGGTGGGTGAATCATGATCTTCCCATCACTAGTCTAAGTGTAGGAGGCTATGACAAATGGTTACTTCCAGGGCTTCCTATAAACAGTATTACTGGTCACTTGGAAAAGACACTATGGCTACTCTTTAATTAAAATGTCAAGATGGCTTTAGACCACGTCCATTTTTTCCAGTAGAGTATTAAATGGTAACAGCACAATTTTAGAAGGGCTAACCCTCCCCACCGCCAGACAGACACACACAGAAAGTGCCCCACCACTAGAAACTGTTAAAGTAAGCTCCGTTGCTTCATGTGATGCTCATGTGAGCCCCAAACTGGGGGGTGCGAGTCTGACACGAGTTCAATCACGGTAATAGTTCGTAAAAATAGTTCGTTAAATTTACTATCATCGTAAAAGAAAAACACTGCTTTGACAGTTACTAAGATCTTTCCATTTGGCAGACTGACTCTGCCCTTGCCCCTGAGGTTTTTTATTTCAGCACTGTGATTCTGCCCTCTCTGAGGTCTTTGCTAGAAACACAGTACTGTTTCCCCGGGTGCGGCACCCCTTTAGGTGCAGCACCATGCAGATGCAGAGGTGGCCCCTACGGCTCGTTTGCACTGGGGAAAATAGGACAGCAAAGAAACATGGCTCTGAGACCAACTGGTGGGAATCTCCAAGCTGAGAGCTAAAAATATTACACAGGGGGAATGAAATTGTATCATGCTGCTGAAGTTTTCAAGCCTTAAACATCTTACAATAATATAAAACAATATAACATAAAAATTTAAGCTGTGAAAAAGTCAATAATATACAAAAATAAAAAATAACTAAAAGCATTAGCCTGGATGTTGTAGCAAGAGCCACATGGATTGAACTGTTTAACTAGGTGCATGTTAAAAGTCCTTGCTAGTCCCCTTATTTCTAGGAAGTTCTAATAAAGCAATCCCAGTGGTAGGGGCAGGGGGGGATGTTAAACTAAGTCCCTAGGAGAACCACTAGAACACTTCAGTGTATACCTACTGAGAAATGTTTGCGTAGTATTTAATTATACATTCAACCCAAAGTGTCAGAATCGAAACGCCAAGGCTTAGATTTTAACAAGATCTTCTATGTCTCACATATGTAGTCTAAAACATTCCAATAAACATGCCATACCAACCACACAATAAATTCCAACAATACACCATATCAACAATATACCATATCAAACATCCAAAGTTTCATTAAAAACACTTAATAGGCACAAGTGAAAAGTTTATGCTTGTACTTAGAGTAAATGATTCCAAAATGCTCTCCATTTTTTCCCTAGTTTCCTTTTGTGGTAACTCTCAGATCTTTGGTCAATTGAGAATCAAGCACAGTGACAGACCAATTACACAATTTCCGTTTACACAGCAGACAAACAGCCAGCGCAGGGCGGTCTCTCTCTGAAGCCTTACCTGACTCGGAGGCCCACCCTGGCGGCGCCCGGGGCCCACAGTTCGTTTGTTAGCTAGTCGGGCAGAGCTGCACTGCTTCTTAAAGCCGACATCCCAAACTACTTCAGCTTTCTACTTTTTACCAAAATCACTGTACCCGACTGTAAGTTGGCAAACTCTCCTGTTCAGCTTCTCTGGTCGCTGGGTCCCAGCTCCAAGTGCTCGGCCTTGCCGTTGCAGTGTGAAGACAGCCACAGACAGCGTCCTAGGAAGCAGCTGAGGTTGGCTGCCTTCCAACAAAACCTCATTTACAGGCCCTAAAACTTCAATTTCATAATTTTCACACATTACAAAATATTTTTTTTGAAAATGTTTTTTAAATGTAAAAACAATTCCTAGGTCTTGGGCAGAAAAATAACAGGCAAGAGTGGGTGGCGGGCCAAGAGCTGGTCTTCGAGACAGTTTGCTGCTTCTAGATCCAGACTACAAAACGGGGTCAGCAAGCAGCTCTGCACTCGCCACACGGCCCCCAGGAGTGAATTACCTGTGGACTGAGCCTGTTCATCTTCTTTCCTTCTATTCTGGAAGGCTACAGCCTACCTGTCTTTGAAATACCTAGGCACTTAATTAACACGTCAAACACGGTAGGTTTAACTAGTTGTTTCCAAGGCATATCCAAGCTTGAGCACGATTAAGATTCTCTTTCTCAAAGAAGAGTAACAATCTGTAAACAAAGGTGGATGTGTAGTAGGGATGTGTCTCAGGAGCAGAGACAGCCAATGGAGCTTTCATCGTCTGAGGAAAACACCGGACAAAAATCAGTCCATAAGTATCACCCCTTTCCTCAAAAAGGGGGGAAAGTCAGACTGTACCTCTTTCAAAAGTCCTTTCCTGGGTGATGCCTCCTCACTGACACACCTCCCAGCAGGAAAAGTACAGTAACAACAGCAGCTTAAACCTCCTGTGTGGGGGAATGCAGACAAACAGCAAACACAGAACTGCCAGTGCAAACATTACAGCCATCACTCAGGTATTTTCAAGAAACCTCGTTGGCTAGTTTTATTTTGCCAGTTAGTTGAAATGGTCTATTTGTGGCTAAAACAACAACAAAGCAGCCCTGGCTGGGTAGCTAAGTTGGTTAGAGTATCGTCTCAATATGCCAAGGTTGCATAAGTAAGTGGAACAAAAACCGATGTTCCTCTCTCAAATCAATTAAAAAAAAAAAAAAAAAAAACCACAGCCTCATCCAATGTTAATTTCTAGAATGGCATACAACTCTGTCTTAAGAAGAGTCACTATATGCCCTGGCTGGTGTGGTGTGACTCAGTGGATTGAGCCCTGGCCTGTGAACCGAAGCGTTGCCAGTTCAATTCCCGGTGGGGGCACAGGCCAGGGTTGCAGGCCAGGCCCTGGGTTGGGGGTGTGCAAGAGGCAGCCAGTCAAGTTTCTCTCACACATCAATATTTCTCTTCCTCTCTTTCTCCCTCCCTTCTCTTCTCTAAAAAAATAAACAAATAAAATCTTTTTTTAAGTTAGTATAGAGTTCAAATACTGTAAGTCCCTAAAAAACTTCCAGTGAAGAGAAAATTAACTTCAAAATAGATGTGAATGTTTCTCTAAGTTTATGGGGTGGAGGCCATGGGTGTGGTGTATGGGTTAGAGCCCACACATCTGAGGGCCATTACGTACCAGAAAGCCAGGAGCTTTTCCACGTTAGCACCAGCTCCTGACTGGCTACCTCATAAATCACCCCTCCAAAAGATACAGGCTTATACACTTACAGAGGTAGGACACCTTGTGTCCTCCTACCATGTCCTAGAACCACAGAAATATGAAAGACTAACTTGGTCAGGAGCTGAATAATCAACAATTTGGGAAGAAAGAGAACCATTCAGACCCAGAAATTAGACTTCAGTTAGAAATGACTCTCTGGGAATTTTTGTCCACTCGTTATCTTCCCTGGTCAGACCTGTGCTTCGGCTGTATTCTACGTTTACTGGGTACGTGTGACAAAGCCATCAACAGGACTCTGGCCCAGCTCTCCATGTTGGGTAGGAGAAGCCCTAGAAGGCAGGCTGCTAGCAGGCCGAAGAGCAATCATCCTCTCTAAAGACCCTAAACTGACAGATCTTGTAATACGTAGTGGTTGTTTCCCAGACTCTACAACCCACCCGGCTGGCACCACACACACGGTCTGCAGTCATGAACTACCACTTCCCAGAGTTTTCCTGGTCCATGAAGGAAAACTTGTAGAGTATAAAAGAGATTGTAAGTTACCAAAACTTATAATGAGTCACACAGGAAGGACCAAACAATTGGGTCTCTATGGCTCTGGGGGCCAGGCTTGGGCCATTCAGGCCACTGTTCATTTAGCAAAGAATGTGTCAGGATGAATCAGACTGCCGGCTGATGGAATGGCAGGGAAGGGGCCCGCCCAAGCTGAGCGCAAGTCAAAGAGGCTTCCGAATACCAACTTAACAAGTCTTGTGAGCTTTATTTAAATTCGATGGGAAGGCAACAAAATAGTTCTTTCAAGCTTTTAAATCTCCCTTCTGACCTGCCAATCTTGAGAGAAGAAAAGGGAAGCTATGAAGAACAGGTGGCGTCTCCAGGCACTGAGTGCTGCAAATAAAGAGCAAACAGCGCACAGAAGTTCTCCAACGCACAAATTTGCTGTTCCCAGGCGGTCTCTGCCCTGCACAATGGTGAAAGCAGCTGGGACTGGTAGAGGGTACTCTCAGTTCTCAGCAGGAGAGGCACAGTATGGAACTCAGGATTTAAAGCAAAACCCAATCACAAAAAGCTGGTATTTCACTGATAGCCCAGCTCCGAACCCCTGTGATGTCTACCACAGAGAACCTGACTTCCCCAGGCAACCTGTGAGGAAGTTACTACGCAATGACGTACAATAACCACTGAGAGATTAAAAATTAGGTAACCAGCTAACTGAAGGCTGGCTCTGTCTGACACTACAGGGTGACGGTGGCAAACGACGGGATAGAGAAAGATAGTAGAAAGGACATCCATCCAAGAGTCCCTTCTCTGGACAGCAGCCGGCGAACCTTTTCAAAAGGAAGTCAATGCACAGTCCCTCTGTGCTCAAGCCCTCAGCTGTGAGTTGAACTGGGTTCCCTCAAAAAGCTGTGCTGAAGCCCTAACCCCCAGTATTCACTAATTGTATCTTTGCAGATGTAACCAACTAAGAGGAGGCCATGCTGGGTTAGTGTGATCCCTAAGCCCAGTGAGTGGTGTCCTGGTAAGAATGCAGAGTGAAGGCAGACAAGCAGAGGGAAAGAAGGTGGCCGCATAACGCAGGAGGCAGAGCCTGGAGTTATGTTGTCACAAGTCAAGGAACACCAAGAGTTTTCAGCAACCACCAGAAGCTAGAAGAGACAAGGAAGAATTCTTCCCTGGAAACCCTGGGGAGTGTGGCCCTGCGGACACTCTGATTTCAGACTCCTAGCCTTCGGAACTTTGAGAGAACACATTTCTGTTGTTGTAAGCCACCCAGTTTGTGGTACTTTGTCAAGGCAGCCCTGGAAGCTAACGTATCCTCCAGTGGGCTCCTATCTCACTCAGAAAGAAAATCAGGGCATCATTACAATAGGATCCAGGCTGCCCCTTACCTGGCTGATGTCAGCAACTACTGCTCCCTGCCTAGTCCCTCCACTCCAGCCACACTGGCCCGTTCCCGGGTGCTCAAACACACTGCCACCCTGCTACCCACCCACCACAGGGCTCACTCAGTCACAGGCTGGTCCTGTGTCAGACCTGTGCAGACGCCATTCCCTCTGTTGGAAGGGTTCTGTCCCCAGACATCTGCAAGACTGTTCCCTCAATCTTTCTTCAGGGCTCTGCTCAGGTCTCCTTATCATTCAGCCTTTCCCTACATACCCTTCAGTATTTCCTACGCCTACCCCATACACCTATTCCTCCTTCCCCTGCTTCGTTTTTCTCCATAATACTTAAGACAAGTCGACGTGTATATTTCATTTAATCTTTAAAAGGTACCCTGATTGGTGTGGCTCAGTTGGCTGGTCACTGGTTCAATTCCCAGTCAGGGCACATAGGAAAGGCAACCAATCGATGTTTCTCTCTTACATCAATGTTTCTGTCCATCTGTCTCCCTCCCTTTCTCCCTCTCTAAAAATAAATAAACAGAATCTTAAAAAAATAAAATAAGTAAGGAAAAAGTCCATTACCCCCTATGATGTTAGATGGGTTAGAGCAGGACTTTTCCACTGCTGAATCACAGTGCACTCTATCGAATAGATAGATAAATTCTATCAGGACAGGTGAAATTCTACTCAAAACTGGCTGTGTGACAAAAAAGATTTCTACTAATTAAGTGCAACTGCAGAAGCTTGTATAGATGAAGGGCAGGCTCAAGAATGGGGTTCAAGAGGCTAGCAGAGAACCTCTGTACCAGATTTTCTTAGGTAGGCTGAGGACTCACCACCATTCCTGCATAGAAGAGCAGCTTTGAAACAGCCTCTTAAGATTCTGCATCTAAAAAACATCAACTCTTACCTATAATTTTTGTCTCCAGCCACACCCCTATAGAAGGCTATTTAGCCTGAGAAATTTGTGAAGCCAAACGTAAACACACCTCCACCACAGCATTCCTACACACATTTTTGTTTTTTAGGGGCTGAAGGGGAGGGTCCAGCAGGAAGGTTTGATAATGATAATCTCATACTGTAAATGTACTAAATACAAGAGCTTTAAAACAGCCTTTTCTCAATAAGGAGACAATCTAAACCTTTTAAAATGGCTCTAGGTTAGCACTTTTCCTTCCCTCATTTACATTTCCAAAACTTTAAATCAGAAGAGGCAGAAAATGAAAGTTTCCTTACCTTGGGTTTCGGCCCCAGGTCCTGCTAATCCTAGTGATGACTCACAGGATTCCTTGAGAGGTGATCTGATGGGTGTTTCAACTTCAGGAGTCTCAAAATTACCTTCAGAATCCGAGCTGCCAAGGGGGAAAAATGAGGAATTACCACTTTCAACGGTATTTCCGACACCCTTTATAATCCACATATCCGAAACGGCTAAAGTCCAGAATTTTTGCCTAACTTTAAAACCCGCTGGTCCTCAGCCCGGACTGGCCTGTGGGTGATGCAGCAGGTTTTCTAGAGGGGCCCTCCACGGGCTTCCATCTGGTGTCCTGTCTCCCTGACATCACCATCCTCCGGGGCTTTCCTCCAGTACCGTTTCTTTTGATGTCATCCTTCCCTCTGACACCCAGAAGAAAGCTCTTTTCAACCGACTCCTTTTCTCACAACAGCCCTTTCCCAGAGCCTTAAAAATTAAGATTGCCCCTTCCCCCTAAAAAATTAAGCCAGTTCTCGCCATGATGCTTTTTCTCTGGCAGGCCTCTCTACCTGTTATAACTCACTGGGCCCTAGGCTGAGAATACTGTCACCTGCCTTCCGCAATCACATGGGTGACAGCTCAGCAGAGACCACCATTTCTCACCAGCTGCCCGGGGCCTGTCATCACGCGACCTCCTCTACCAACACTGCATTTTTGGGGCACAGCTGGAGCGACTTCTTCCCCACAGGGAAGGCCCCAAGTTCCACCGAGTGTGATCAATAACACTGAGGGACTGTGGCGCGGGGTGGGGGGGAGGGGTAGATCGAAGCTTAGGCAAGACTGGGATGCGGACAAACTGCGGATTCTCGGTTAGGTTCAGAAAGCCCATACTTAAACGGGAGAAAAGAAAATACACGGGAGGACAGATAATCCTGAACTTTCGAATGCACAGCGGGGACCCAGTTACAGGCAGGGACGTAGCATTGCCATGAGCATGGTTACGCGGTGGGCGACCACACACACGCACACAGAAAGAGCCGCGGATGGGTGGATGGATGGATGGCAGCACGTTCGCATCTCGGCGGGGATGCGTGTACTTGCCTGAAACTCAAGGATTTGGTCTCGGCTTGCGAGTCCTCCTCCTCGGGGTCGCCCTCCGGCCCTCCGGCCTCGTCCTCTCCGGCGCCCCCGCCGCGCACCGCGGACCACGTCCATTTCGCCCACTGCACGGGGGACAGGATCTGCCAAGGGCTGAACGCCATGAGCGCGGATCCTCCGGCTCCAGCTCCTAAGAGTAGGGGAAGGGGGAAAGCCTTTTTTCCCTTTCAAAATGGAGGGAACCGGTGACAGGCGCCTGTTAGCGTTTCCAGCGGAGGCGCGGATGTGGTTAAACGAGCGCCGTCGGGGGGCCGGGGTGAAAGCGCTTCCTCTCGCCCGGCAGGCAGTGCCGCTTCCTCCTATTCCTCCTTCCCGAATGGGGCGGCCAAGGCGCCCCTCCGCGCCCGGCGACTCCCGCCGGGAAGATGCCTCTCCTGGGGCCGCCTCAGGGCCCCGGCCCGCGGCGCCGGCAGCTCGGAGACTCTGGGGTTCGGGATCCCAGGTCCCCCTTCCCCGCCGGCGCGGCGCGCATCAGCTGCGGCGGGAGCCGCGCCCCAGGAGCCGCCCCCTCGGACCGTACTACTCGCGCACGCGGGCGGGGGCGGCCGCGGCGCCCGGACTTTGATGTCTGCTGAGCTCCCGCCGGATCCCCCCGCTGCTGCGCCACACTGGTCGCGCCCGGACTGCGGGAAGGGGGCTTCCCGGCTGCGACTCGGGCTGAGCGCGGAGGATCCGAGCGCCTTTACGAGTCTTTGAGTCACGAGCAAGGAAGATCCATTTTTCTGCGTCTGTGCTTGCTGGACTTTCCCGCTTTACCTTTTTATTTATTTGTTTATTTATTTATTTATTTTTACTTCCCTTTGTCTACTCCTCAGGATCCACTCCCACAACTTCACTGAAACTGTTGGCCTATTTATTTTTATATTTTCATCTTGCCACGGTGATTTAATGGCGTTGGTGATGTTGGATCTTACAGCAGTTAAGCTCATATAATTATATATTTAAAACTTTGCTCTTTATCTCCACCCTGGTGTTGACAGCATGGAAGATTTCAGCCGGATCACCTTCAACCCTGTTACCCCCAGGATTTGAACAATCCGTCAGCCACGCTCCTACTGGAGCCAAGTGCTGGAAACTTAGAAGCTTTGTCCCTCCCAAACCGCACTCGTGGACGCTTTGTGGCCAGGTCTTGGGCAAAGGGTGCTAAATTACCCTGTGAAATTATAGCCTGATCCGGTTCCCATCTTCCTTTTTGAGACTTTCTTTTCATAACGTCCAAGTCTTTGATTTCTGACTTCGTTTGCTGCTTCTGAAGTATGCCAACAGGCCTGGTGATGGCAGCCTTCAAAATAAAAACCCTCTTAACGCTTGAAGGCAAAGCTTTCCGAGGATTTCTTCGTTTTCCATGCAGGGATTGATCCTCTTGGAATCACCAATGCTGCCTCAAATGCCAGGCTTAATGATCCCCTTGCGTGGCTGCATGAGGTGTTTCTTGTACTGTTATAATTTCCCAGGGTTATGGTTACAGGTTCCCACAGAGAGAGCAAGTCCAGAATTTAGGAGCAAGTCATTGGAACGTATGTTGCTGATGAATCCTGGCTGTTTTACATATTTGGTAACAAAAACAAAAGCAAAAATAATGCAAGGTAATAGGTGAATAATTGCCTCACCATAACAGAAGGGTGGGGTTTGCCGGAAGTCTAGGTGAAAGGGCTGGGGGTGTCTGGATGGTTATAGAATCCATCCAGCTCTTTCCCATTGGTAAGCACAGCTGTAGTGAGTGCTCTGGAGACGACGAAGATGTGAAGTAAGTGGGACTCATTTTTTTTTTAGGTTCACAAGAACATGCCGCAACTCTATCCAACTGTATTTTTAGGTTTATGGTTCACCACATAAACCTTCAGATTATAAAGTCCCCCAGGGTCCTGTATTTACCAAAAGTGTTTTGTTGCCTGGAAATAATATCACTCCGTGCAAATCAGTAACTGGCATGTACTAGCTACTGTGAGAATTATTCTTCCTCCTGAATAGTTCTTAAATCTTTGCATTTCTCTGCATTCCTCCCCCCCTCCCCCTTTCACAGTTCTACTGTAAATGCTTCCCAGATGGTTCTGCCTCAGGTTTTTCTCACCTGGGGTCACCCTGCCTGGCTTATCTGCGACAGGTACTGTAGTGTTGCTCTTCCTGTCCCCCAAATTCCAGCCTTTTGTGTTCTTAGCCATAATCAGTAGAGAATTGGTGCTGAACTTTTAATATGTCCAAGAATCATTGGGGCGGGGGGCATCTTTAAAAACACAAATTCAAACTGCCAGCAGGATCTGAAATCTGTATTTTTACCAAGTGTCCCAGGGAATTTTTTTCACAGGATAAATTTGGGAAACAATGACTAGCCTGAAACAACTACTTGCTTCCTTCTGAACAATCTTCCTTTTGCCTGCAGTTTTGTGTACAGTCCTCCCCCCGCCCCCACCTTAAACTCTCTGACAAGCTCAGGGAAAGCAGGCTAATTTTTCCTTCCTTTCTACCATCTCTGTACACCAAACATCCAGAAAAGATTTACTGTGGCCCTTAGTTTTGAAAGGGGGCATTATTAATAGTTATACCAGGACAACAGGCATAAACCAGGACACCCAAGAGGTAAGGCCACCGTGCACTTAGCATACTATATATAATGTATTTGTTTACTTATCTGTCCCACTTTTGGACCATAAGCTTTAAATGGTAGGGACCACATCATATTTATGATTCATATACTGTTCATTTAATTTATGATTCATAATCCCCAGAGATTAGGACAGGGCCACACATTCAGTAGATGTTTAGTAAATACTCAGAAAAGGAATATTCTAGTTTACAAATAGACCCTATAAGTTTGGCTAGGGTGACATAAGTTCCTAAAGCCTGACTCATCCCAAAGAAATCCAGTTTTTGAACCAGCACAGACCAGAACTTGGGATGAGTAAGATAAAGTCTGACCTACACAGCAATTTCTTGAAACTGGAGGAGCAAATGCTCAGTGTCTGAAAAATCACTCCTCTAAGCTCCCAGACTTAATGAGGACAGCAATAAAGTAAGTAACTACTCAATATCTTGAATTGATTTTATCGTCTGGAAATACAAGTGATGAGGCTAATGGATATGTGAATTTTCCTGTAATTCTGGGAAAGAACGGGCAATGTTTAACAACAGATATCCTAACCAAGGTAAATAATCGTTTTGTTGCTGTGTCCTCAACTTCATGGAGCAAAATGTCTGCAAATACATGACCAAATAACCAGGTGAGATGCATTTGCTTTGGAAATGAGCATACGCACTGAAAGGGCCCCATCCGTTCTCTTCCTGCCTCTGCCTCTTGCCCTTCACAGAAGCTCTGGACCAATACACTATGAAAATAAAAAATTGTAACTAGCAGGACAAACCTGTGTGCTACAGTGGCCCACGGAGCCTGGATGGACAGAGTGAAGTCTTTGAGAAAGACTTCAAGGCTTCCAAGGCTTTCAAGGCTTCAAGGCTTCAGGCTTTGAGAAAGTGAGTAACATTGCAATTTAGAAAGATCATTCTGCCCTGGCCAGGTAGCTCAGTTGGTTAGAGCATCGTCTGGAGACTCCAGGATTGTGGATTCAGTCTCTGGTCCCGGCACATATGAGGCTCAACCAAAGAATGCATCTATGAGTGGAATGACAGATCGATGTTTCTCACTCTCTCTCTAAAATCAATGAATAAAAATTTTAGAAATAAAATAAAATAGAAAGTTCACCCTGGCAACAACCTAGGGGCTGTAAAACTGCTACTTCCCCAGCTCCAAACTGCCTAGAGAAGGACACAGCTTCTCCCGAGAGGGTAAAAGAGCAGAACTGGAACAAGAGTCCTTATCTTTCACTCCACTCGTTCACTAAGTAGTGGTGCTGTGAGCAAGCCAAGCACAGTGGGAACACCTGAAAATAAAGGGAGAAGAAAACCTACTGCTAGGAAAATGGAGTTCCTGACAGCAAGTGAAATGAGGAGGCATCTGTGAAATGATGCTGACGGAGCGGAGGTGGCAGGGAAGGAGAGGAGGGACAGGATGGCACTAAGGAGCCACAGAGACAAAGTAACCAGCAAGAAACCAGAAAGGTCAGGCAGACAGACGAACCTGTCAGCTCATCCGTGCTTTCTAACAGCTTAAGAATTTGATGAGCAAAAGTTAAGTCTACTTCACCTAAGATTAAATGCCAGATTGATGATGTAACCAGAGTGGGTGGGCAGCCTTGAAGGGCCTAGGGAAAGCACTGGCCTAAGGACATTGAAACTGCCAACAGCAGCTAGATTGAGGTGCTTCAGTGGAACCTCAATGGACCATCTTCCATTTACCCCAGCCCTGCTTTGTCAGAGACATCCGTTCATGGGGTGAAGTTTCCAAAACGTGGTGGGGAACTCCCTGCCTGTGGTTACTCCATCAACCTGATCACTGAATGTCTTCTCCCCACTCACCCAGCTGAACAATCTCAATTCTGAGCTTTTTTCTCTTGGATATTTAAATGAAGGTCTCTCAGATGTAATGATAACAGTACTGTGCCTTATATCGATAACGTTTCATCTGATCCTTATAATCATTCTCTCATGTAGCGAGGCAGTCTTTCTCATTCTCATTTTGTGATAAAGTAACTGAATCAGAAAGGGCAACCCCCTGCCAGAAGTCACACAGCTAACGAACACCTCACTGGATCTAGAACCCTTGCCTCCAGGCTTTCAGGACCCCTGCACACAGTGTCAGACCGTATGAAAGCAGAATGCCTTCACAGCTACCCTGGAGCTAGTGATTCTATCAGTGAGACATTCCTTGCAAATTGCTGCTGCTTCCGGCTTCTCAGGCACCGGCTGCAAAATCACAACTAGGAATGCCTCCCTCCTTCCGTAAAAAACAGCCACTGTCAATAGGAGACCTGCTGTTCTGACTTTCCCCAGTGTAACCACGCAAGAACCTGCTAATGTCTGTCCAAGACAATGTTGCCAATAACGGTATCTGACAACATTCAACTATTTTAATGTTACAGTCTTCACCTTGCAAGATCTGAGTTATCCTTTATCTTTAGGCCATAGTCACCTATAGAACCTCCCCTCCACTACCTAAACCTACCCAGATCAGGGAATTTGTACTACACATTTACACTCAAAATTATAAAGAGAACCTCCTTTATAATTTTTAAAAGAGAAAAGCTGGATTTGTGTCCGTAGCTAATGGAAACTCTTTCAGAGCTCCAGAAAGAGTAGAAGGGACCAGACCGCATGCATCAGAGACTTGGCCGAGCTCCCCACGGGGGCTGCTGAAAGGCCCTTGTCCAGGGTTTGCTCTGGGAACAACTCTTGTCAGACCCCCTCTGATCTATTTTGTTGTGTATCAGAAAGGGAAGTTTGACTTCCCCAGAAAGTATGCCATCCAACCTCGGCCACAGCAAGACCTGTAACAGAACGGCCACATGGCAGTCATCCTGTGTCAGCTTTCAAAGAAGCGGGGGCAGGGGGACACCATATGTTGTATGGTGTGTCCACTACACTGGTGTTGCTTTAGAGCCACTTTATGAGGCTCTCTCTATCCCCACGGAATAGCGTGACGGTGTGTTTATTGACTTTATAAGAAAGCCCATGCTAGTTCTCTACCCTGGAGTGTGAGAGTATTCGAGAAACAGTTGTTGACTGCAGAAGATACAAACAGAATCAGGTCAGCCTGTCCATTCTACGTGAGGAAAATAACCCCAATGTTATTCCTCATTCTTCCCACCAACTACCACAAATCCGAAGTTGAAAACAAGCAACCCAGAAATAAACAAAATACCCACCTAAAGCAGTAACCTCTCTTTAAATTTAAAAATATCTTCTGTTCCAATAGATATGTTTGGTTTTTCCTGCTAAACAACACTGCAGTTACAGAGCCTGTTCCACAGGTGTGTCATCTTGTCAAACAACTGTGACTGATTTAGCATATTTTGTTGTTTTCTGTTGAACTTACATTCCTTTTTAGCAGATTGGGCAATAAGAAAAGTGGGCGTTCCTTTATATGTAAAGGCTCACACAAGAACCCTTTCTAAGTTGCTTATGAATTTCAGTTTCTAACACCAAACACTACTCCAATTTGGAGAAACCTACTTTACTTCATTTACTTGGGCTGTGGGGAGGTAGAATGTAAGGCTTGAGTTAAAAAGGTTGATGGAAGTTAGGAGTCTGAAAGAGAATAATATTCCTTCTCCCCCAGCCATTTTATTCCCTCCCATCTCCCCTACCTCCACGATAAAATAAACCTCCCAAACAATGTATCTGGAAGACTAGAAGAACATCACCGACAGAGCCCAGATTTTCTGAGGTCATCCTGATATCCAATTTCCTACCCACTCTCCTGGTAACTACACGCCCCACTTTCATTCGTGAAACATTGTCACTAAGAAGTTAGAAGGCAACAGATTGGGAAGGTCCAGGAAAGGGCAGCAGACACTCCCTGGGAGAAGGGTGTGAGGAGGAGTGTGCACCAGAGGAAAGAATAAAAGCACGAAAAGAATTGCAAAATAATCGGCACACCCACTCTGCCTACATCCTCACTCTAGGGATCCGGTGCATTTCATTACAGTAACTCAGGCGTTTGTGACCGACATTTATTCCCCCAGTGTTTCTAAGAGATAAGAAGGTGGGAAACTAAGAGGCAAACTCCAGGACATGATATGAGTGAGGCCTTCTGTTGCTTCCAGCTTTATCTCTTTAGGGGAACAGGTCAACTGCCATTTTTTTTTGTTCTGAAACTACTTGTGTGTGAACATTGAAGGAAAATATGTCCTTTTCCTTCTCCGTTATAGTACAAAGTGGGGAGAGGGGAAACCTGTTTTCTTCATATCAGTGTTAAAACTCCAAACATTAAAATACCATTTTATTCACTCATGAATAGAAGCTAAACAACTAGCTGAATAAATGGAAAGATATTATAATGTTCAGGTTGGTAAAATGAAATATTGTAAAGGTGGAAACACTGCACCATTAATTTATAGGTCTGATGCAATTTTCATTCAAAATTCTTAGGTGATTTTTATTGAGATTTGTCAATATTAAAAAATTAAGACAGAGTCAAGAAGGGGATTGGATCTACAAGATATTGACATATTTGTGCAAAAATAGGCATGTGGTTGTTCTGTAAAACAGAACGGAAAGCCCAGAAAAAGACCTTATGAGATATAGGAATTTATTATATGAGTAAGAAAATGTTACGGTAAGTGGGGAAGGAAAGATTATTAATAAATGGTTAGAGAGTAATTGGTGGTGTGAATGAGGAAAGGGCTGTGTCATAACCCTGATAAGCTCAGGTGCCCCATGACAGGCCTGACAAGCCCAGAGGTAGAAAGAAACCACACAGGCTGGATGCTCCCGAACCCTTAACTGGCAGGTCACGGTGGGTAGTCCTGTGCCAGGCCTACGGCTTCCTTAGCAAAGGTCAGTCCATACTGTAAGCAAACCCTGTCCGCTGTTCCTGTGCATCTAGGATACCATAACTTTTGAAAGAATAATTTTCCAGGCACGGCTGCCAGCACCAGGGCTCAGGACCATCGAGCAGGAGACCACGAAACTCCCCACCTTGTTGCCTGCGTGCCTCCTCCCTCGACTGACCGTTATCATTAACTGTCCTGTGCCCACCAACGTGGAAAACAAATACCTATGTTTCTCCATTCCGCATTTGAGCCCGTTCTGGAGATTGCCCCTTTGCTTTCCCCAGCCCCTTAGCCTGCTCCCAGTGGATTTCTCGTAGTCTGAAAGAAAAGAACTGCAGGATTGCCGATTTCTGGAGCATTTTCTCAGTCCACTGAGATCTAGCTTCTGGGCGTGTCCTCAAAATTTTGGCCCAAATAAAGCCTTATAAACATTTTCTATAGATTTGGATGTTCTCTTGTCATTGACAGTTGGCAATCAGAAAAAAATAAGATCAAGTTAAAATAAACCCTCACCTCAGAGCATATACCAAGATAAATTCCAGATGGATTAGATGGATAAATAATAAAAGTCAAATCATGGGAAGAAAATAATCTAGAAGCAACAGAATCTGTCAAAGCTCTGTTAGAAGGATAACTGTCCAAACTTCGAGGTAATTAATGAAATCAAGATTTCACACAAAATAAAGATTGCAGACTTGGCTACACAAGAAAAATAACGTTTCTAAATGTTTGCCTTCAAATTAAAGAGCAAATCGACAGGCTGTGAAAAATAGTAGCAACCAAGAGCTAAGACTGGATTAAATCCTAAGGCAGCAATTTTCAACCTTTTTCATCTCATGGCACACATAAACTAATTACTATGACACATCAAGAAGTGGGGTGTTTTTTTGGCCTGACCCCCCCAAAATAGGTATAATTTTGATTCATTCACACCTGACGGCTATTGTTGTGTTGGCTGTTGTCATTTTTTTGACAATCCAAGGGAAAAGAGGTCAGTGCCCCTGACTAAATAGTCGGGTATTGCATGTTTTAAAAACTGTTGCAGCGCAGCAGTTGAAAATCACTGCCCTAAGGAACTCATGAAAACGAGTAAGATCATGCAAACCCCAACAGAAAAGTAACCACTTCTATGTATGTAGGGAGTATAGCCGCTCACTGAGCATCAGACACTGTGCTAAATGCTTTACATTTAACCCCACCCTCTTGCCCCATAGTCTCAGGAGGAAGATACGGTTTCAGACTGGTCAGGTTGGTTACAGTTTCAACTTCCAGAGCTGGGGCTCCTCATCTGGGTTTAGCAAAGAAGGATATCTATCAGAAGACCATTATCTTCTTGAAATTGTATGCAAATTCTGTGTGTGCATATTTCCATCCTCTCACCCCTTCTTCCCCACATACAGCCAAACTCCACTCCAGGAATAATGCTTTAGGCTGACAAAAGGTTAAAGCTCTAATCTGTAAGTGGAACAAGAAGATTCTCTTTTCCTAACAGTTACAAGGACATTATAACCAAAAGGACTCCACTCAGAGAACCCAGACCTGCCAGAAATTCATACACGCGGCAACAAGCTTGGATGTCATGCAGTGGGTGGAAAGGAAAGAAATGCCCAGTGGGTAGCCTGGGAATCTAATCTAAGTGACCTGGTGGTGACTAAAGTGTGACACCTATATCACTCAGAGGCATTTGCCTGGAGAGCCATGAAAATGGGAGCTCTCTTTAAGAGAAATGCAGAAGGACCTCACGAACACAGTGCCAGGGCCCCTCTGGAGACCTAGGAAGAAGGCTCTGAGTGAAGAGTCCTGAAATTGAAGCTTCATTAGCTTCAGGGTAAATTCAGCCTGGCCCAGAGGGCAAGAGAGAGCCCCCTGTCTTGGGAGGGGTGCAGCTGCCTTCAATATTCAGAGGGAAGGAGGCACACTGACCTTTTCTATCTTCCTAGAGGAAATGAAACACTTTAACCATTGGAAACTTATTAACATTGTCAAAAGAGATCTCCTACATGAATGGTGAAACATAACTCATAGCCTTATTCCTTTTATACCAGTGAATACACACACACACACACACACACACACACACAATTTAATTAAGATAAAAAAGAAAAACTGTAATGCTTCTCTAGCATTGTATGCCTTCTGCACCCTCATGCTTTGAATTTCTACAAGACCACCATGGAAGAGTCTAACTGCCCCCCACATTCATTATTTTCCTATTTCTTCTGGTGAATGAACCCCTGAGTTTTTGCTGGGCACCTGGCCACCCAGCTAGATGCCACATTTCCCAGCTGGAGCCCTCCTTGGCAGCTAGGTGGGGCCTCGTGGCTCAGTTCTGACCTGTGGGATGTGAGACTGTTACAGGGTGCAGCCAAGAGGGGGGGGACCCCAAATGGACATTTGAAATGGGGCCCAGAACCCAGGTGTCCAGAAATTCTAAGATGTTTTTTTTACCTCTTCCCCTCACCACAGGTGTGAGTTGGGGGAAGGGGCACACAGAGCAAGAACATGCAGGGCAGCTTTGCAGCTAATCCATGGCATGGTCATTTAACATACCTATAGCCTTGGGCCGGTTGCTTGAATATGCTAAATAGCTATGGCCATGCTCTGGGCTAGGGGGATGGAAAGGGACACCTCCTCAAGACGTGACTGGGAGCAGGTCCCCTGAGTTACAGTGCTTGCGTGGGAGCTCGGAGGAGATTGGTTCCAGGACATGGGTGACACTTGCCCAGACCCATGATGGTGACCAGAAAAGCTGGAAAGGACAGCAGATTGAGGGCAAGTGTGGCCAAGTGTAGGAGGAGTCGGAAATAGGGCTGCAGAGGAAGATTGGCGCGGGGATTTAAACCCAGACACGGCAGCCATAGGAGAGAACCATGCGGCTTTGGCAGAGTAAAGGGCACCCGCAGCCCTGTGAGAGAGAATTCACCATGCGGATTTAGCAGAAAATCACCACTCGGCCAAAGCCGAGTGGCAACCCCGTCTCCCCACAGCTCTGTGGGGAGAACCACGCGGATTTGGCTGAGTGGGGACTCCCGTGGTCCTGGAGGAAAGAGGACCACGTGGCTGGACTGGTGGAGAAAGAACCACATGGCTGGAGCAGTGGAGAGAGGACCACGCACCTTTGCCAGAGTGGGTTCCCCCACAGTAGTAGTAGGGGGAACCGTCACCCGGTTTTAGCAGAGATTCCGGCGACACAGCTGATGGTGCTGAGAACCGAGAGAGGCCTACCAGCCAAGCACGGATT